>CAUZWR010000075.1:0-32929 GCA_963583895.1 Melanophora roralis
TCTTTTACAATGAATTATTATTATAACTCAGAAATAAAAATCGTTGATACTGCCAAGAATTTAGGAGTTATTTTCAATAAAAGTCTTAACTGGACGGATCATATAAATGCTGTCTGCGGGAAAACGTATGCTATGTTGCGAAATTTATGGATGACTCAGCAGTACACCCCGACTCATGTCAGAATGCTGCTTGCAAAAACGTATTTACTTCCTTCTCTTCTGTATGGCTGTGAGTTGTTCAATAACTGTGATACTGCAAATAAACTCAAGCTGAAAACTACGTTTAACAATATCGCTAGATACATATTTGATCGCAAAAGATGTCAAAGAATTTCGCAATTTTCGTATAAAATTTTTAATGTGTCACTTGAAAATCTACTAAATTGTCGATCGCTGCTGCTTCTTCATAAGCTGATTTATACAAAAGAGCCAGATTATCTATATAGCCGTTTGAGCTTCTCAAGGTCAAATAGAGGCAGAAAAATCAACTCTATTAGATATGGTAAACTTATTTCCGAAAGACATTTTTTTATAAACACAATAAGACTTTGGAACCGACTTCCCTTGAATATTCAAAACATCAGCAATGCAAAGCGTTTTAAATCTGCAATATTCGAACATTTTCGTTAACAATTATATATGTATCTATATCTCTCACATTTTTTCTAATTTTTGATCTTTTGTACTGAATTTTATAAAAATACTATATAAATTTTTTAAATATCTTTTCGTCAATCTTATTGTCATTATTTATTTTATAATTATTTTTCCCCCTTTTTGTATTTTTTGTTTTATTTTGTAATTTTTTGTTTTATTTTTTTCTATTATCATATTGCTATTGTAAACAATGTTTTAGCAGTTCTGTAATATATAAGATTTAATTTCTTGTTGAACTGCTTTATGTCTATATATATATAATTAATAATAATAATAATAATAATAACATTATGAGGTCACTTCACATATGGATTTTTTTTTTAAGTTAGTTAAAGCGGTACAATTTGTAAATGAACCTTTGTTAATCGTTTATTGTTGAAACCAGCATCAAAAAAATATTATAATTCTTAAATCAAATTTAACTCTTGCTCTAAGTCGCTGACTTAAACACTGTCTGTAAGTTTAACCTAAGGCTTACATCATGATATGCATTTTAATTGCCGTTTTTGACTTAAACGTTATCAAAATACCAACAACGTAATTCAAAAGACAATTTTGGAAAGTGGCTCAAGTAGAGGATTTGAAATTTAACTAACATCAAATATTTACAAATTCAAGGATATTTCATAAATACATATATTACTGTCCTTTACATTTGGATTTATTTTGTTTTTTTTTTTAATTGTTCTTTCTTTTCCTTTCTTCTGCAGTTTTCTTTCATCCATAATTGTCTTACTTTTTGGCAATTTTCTTTAATATTATTATTATTAATATTATTAAACAATATCAAAGGATATAGTAAAGTTAGTTCACTGTGTAACGGGAAGGAAAACATTTGTGTCAGGATGGCCGGTTAAAATGGGTAAACGAAGTGAACAAATTAACAAACCACACATATATGTTAAAATTTTTTTTTTGCTAAAGATCAGCTGCTGTAGCAATATAATTAAGGATAGAAAGAAAAATGCGGTTTTAGTTTAATTACAGAGTTAGCATAAACGTATGTAAAAGAAATAAAGATTCGTTTGAGTAATTTGCAAAATTATTAATAATTTTAAATAAAAATCTGCTTTAAGGCAACAAGAAAAAAGCAGGACTAAATGTTTGTTTTTGAAACTATTTTACAAAAAAACATTTTAATTTGTAGCGTACAGCTGAAATTTTTCTGGATAGTATGAAAATTTTTAGTGACATAAAATATTCCATTAAAGTTTGTTTTTTTGTTTTATTTTTAAATTTAATTCTGTCAGCAGTTGTTTTCCACTATAACCCTGACTGCATATAAACTTAAAAGCTGCTTTAATATTTTAGCAAATTGTTTAGAGTTGTTCAAAACAAAAAAAACTTAATAAATTGTGATGCATTTTTGATCAATTGAACATCAGTTCTTTTAAGTTGCAATTCACGCATATTAAACTTTATCAAACATCATGTGTACTTGCGACTTTGTATGTATTTAAGTACAAATATGTCACATATTATATGTTTGTCTGCAAAACAAACCCCAAGAAAACGAAACTATTAAATTGAATTGCATCCTGTAAAAACGAATTTCAAACTAAATAAAAATTCCAAATTTATTTCACGTTGAATATATTTTATTTAATAAACATATACATGCACAACCATGTAATTGTGTATGTTTTGTATTTTCATGCGTCTGTGTTTGAGACTCTATTTATTTGTTAACATTTTTATGTGTGGAAAATTGAATTTTTGTTCATGATATTTGACAACGACACACAATTTTACAATGCAATAGAGCTGCTATTTATATTATTTTAAGATTCTCTTTCTTATCTGCTATTTCTAAAACAATTAAAGCAACAACAACAACAATGACAACCATGGCAATACTAAAAACTTCCGAATACATTCTCCTATAATCGCAACCTAACAAGGGTTACACAAATTCTAAAAAAAAGTAAACAAGTCAAACAAAGTTAATAAAACATACATTTTCAAAATAGAATTGACGAATCGAAAATAGTACATTTTAAGGTATGAGCAACAAGCACAAACAAAAACAATGATGAAGTTCACATCTGTTTACACTGAAGCCATGCACAGGCCCTTTTATAGTTTTACTACTACAAATGATTGCAAAGATACTTTAAACTGTTAAGTCTTAAACATGTAAATTTTTTTTTTAAAGTAATGGATTAGGCTCCCAGTTACAACCTGTTTATCAAGGCATGTAAAGTAGATATTTCTTAAAGCTTGACACTTAATGAGGTGAAGCTGAAAGTCACAGCTGATTCTTTACATTTTAAGGACATCCTTATGGCAAGCTTTCATGAAAGAGGAGAACATCAGAGGGAGTCAGGAAAAGCTTTCAGATTTGGATATCTGCTTGTCGCTCCCCTATCTAATGATTGCTCTATTTTAAAGGCGAACATGAAGGCTATTTTAAGGCGATGGATTTTAAAAGGGAACTTATAGCCCTTTATTTTCTAAAAGTGATCACCGTAAAATCAAGGTTTTTAGGAACTCATAGGAAGGCTTTAATTGCATTATAAGCCCCTTTGATCTCGAACCTTGTTATTCCCAAGATTATTATTTGCAAAAAATTGGCAACAAGATTGTAAGTGGTAATTCAGCCCTTGACTCGTTCCGGGTAAAGAGAACAATGAGGCCACCAGTGCAATAGAATGGCGTCCATTCCCAGGGCTGCTGTATATAATGAACTTTTCGTGGAGGGACAGACAACGGATGCAAGAAGCCAAGAGATTTTTCAGAGATATTGTCAAAGAAATCTTAAGAACGGAAAAATAAGCTATCTGGATATGGTTTTTCAGGACGGGACAACAACAAACACTTCGTAAATGTTAAAGAGGTGGATATAATTAACTTGAAGGAACACATCCTCCTTGCGTATGAAGTAATACAATGATAGCCGAAAATATAGAACAAGATACATATGTATATCTGAAGTCTTTTAAATCAAGAAAAGATAGCGGAAATGAAACTGAGAGTGAATAAGGAGAATGTTTTTCAGCATCGCGTTTGTAGAAGAATTTTGTACCTCAGGTCCACAAAATCACGATCTTAGTGTTGAAAAAAGAGGAGATTATAAAAAGTAATTTAGGCCCGTTAAGAGGATGTTAAGATCTTATTTTGGAGGATAAAATTACATTTTATAATTTTCTGATTTCTGAGAGAAAAATATACTATTTCGAAAAAATGTTCTAACATGGCTATAGTTGAGCACACTATAATACATTGACAATGCTGGCTAGGCCAGAAGAAGAAGAGCATATAGAAAAAAACTGGAACTTCGTGTCGATGCAGCACTTAAAAATCCTAAGTGGTTTAAAAATCATAATTTAATCAGGCTAAGGCTAACCACAATAGAGGTGAACTAAAACGCCAGTAGTTCTTAGAATAATAAGATACTGGCTATTATAAAGCATGTGGTCTGCCACTGCCAGGGTTTTAAAAATTAACGTAGTTGTTGACTTTGAATGGATACCAGGAAGCTAAAGGATATGCAATTAAAGGAGAAGTTCTAAGTTGCCTCTTTTTTTAATTTTTTGTTTAAGTTTTGATATTAATATAACTTTTTTTTCTTTAAAAGAACACACAGTAGACCCAAGGAATTCGGAGTGAATTTTAGGAAAACCTCTAATTGTAACTTTTTATAAAACTTTTTTTCAATGTTCTAAATGCTTCTAAAACAATGGAAATCGGTTATTCTCCGACTGATTTAAAAAAATAAAATTTTAACCGCTGTTACGAATTTTTTTTTTGTTTGAAATATTTAAGTTTTTCTTGATTTTTATTTAAGAAAAAAAAAGGGGAAAATATAATAAGAAATTGTTTTATTACTCATTATAAATCAATAATAAATATAACTGATAGTTTTTTGCTTTACCTTAACCTTGATCGTCTTAAAAATTTTGATGGTGCCTAACATTACATAATTGATATTACGTTTGAGGGTTAAATGTAAATCTGGTAACATTGATTTGTTTAAGCTTCTGAATATCTTTTAAGTCATGCTCACCTTAATTAACTTAACTTGTGGAATTTCCTGTTCAATTGGCAAAGCGTGTTTAAGGTATTAAGACAAAACTTAATAAATAAAAGTGCAGAAAAAAAATCAGAAAGTTTATAGAAAATCTGGCAGTTAATTTCTCTTATTTTTGAACCAAGTGTAAAAACAAAGCTAGCCATAAATTAAATTAGCAATATTTATTTAATTGAAATAAAATTTACCATCGCTTTATATGGACTAAGGTAAGAAAAGAAATATAAGGAATAATTAGAGGTTAGGTATTTTAATAAAAGTCGTGATAATTTTTGCAGCCATATCATTTTGGAAGGGTTACAATTACCAAAAGAAGAAAAGAAAAAATTCCTTATAAATATAAGCGTATTGCACCGAAATTCAATTAAATTTTCTACTGGGTGCATTAATTACGCACAGATACGATTCCTGCTTTTTCCATCCATTCATTTATTTTTTTTATTATTATTCATTCAAAATTTCGCCTGGAGTAATATGTCAATGGACAATTTACTAAAAAGAAAGTCTCCAAAAATAAGCGATTAAAAAATTAATTTATGAATGAAGACGAAAGCTGCAGAGAAGAAATAAAATATCGACACAGACAACAACAACTCCCTAGAGAAAAAAAAAAGAAGAACGCCAACAACATATGTACGTATGTACACATAATTACTAATAAAAAGTTGTAAAACAAAAATAAAATTATATCAATAATAAAAAGAAATAAGAAAGTGAACCCAATTGTCCAAACCTTGGGTTATGTAATATAAATTAGAGGTAAATGATATCGTATTTTTATATTTTGTAAAACTGTTGATTAAAAGATATTTAGAACATAAATAATTCTGTGTAAATTATATACTTATGTATACCATTTTCATACTTTAATGCTTAAATCATTTTCAGAGTAATATAAATATGTTTTATGTAATTTGTCATGACTCGCTGAATGACCATTACAACGATCATCATGAACTTCATAATTTTGTAAGTATCCAACAATTTATAATTACAACAAACCATATGTAAGTAAAATCTTTACAGTATTGTTAATATACCTATATATATAATTTTTTTGTACACTTAAAAAAAATATATACTATAAATGAATATTAATTAATTAAAATGATTAACGCATTAAGTAGCTAGAAAAAAAGAGAAATCACACGATCTGTATATAACTTTAAATTTTGTTTAATAAGCTTATCAAGTTGAATTTTGTTTTATATGTTATTATATAATACAATGAATTTCTAAAGTAATAATAAAAGGGAAATACATTGAGAATTGATAAAAATGAATTAAGATCTGGTTACATAATTCAAAAGGGGCAATTTAATTGTAAAATATGGGGTGTTTAAATTGCCATAGGCGTAGTGCAAATTGTACTATTAGGGTAGGGAACCATTCACCCTTTGAGAGGAATCCACCACTCTTGAGTTTTTTTTTTGTAAGTAAACATTATTGCTCTCTTAGGCTTTAATTTTAAGGCATGTATTTGCTATGATTGCACGTTTCCATTGGGGTACCGAACAATGCCTTGGACCGTCTGAGCTGGTCGTAATACCTTTCTTTAACATGCCGAAAGTACTGGACGTGGATAAGTTCTTTGGAACTAAGCGTGCAACACCGCCCTTTTTAATACTTCAATTGGTCACTTTATTCGAGCTTTTTCTTTAAATAGACATGACCCAAAAATAACACTTAAAATACATGGTTTACACTTTAAAAGAATTTTTTAAGTGTTTTGCAGCCCTTTAAAACAAATACGTATATTGGTAAACAGTTTTTATTGAGAAACTTCCAATGTATTTCATCGAACAACTGCCAATGCATTTGGATGTGTCTTTGCTACTTGTGTTTGTTTGTGCCTGTAATATATATAAATAAATCTTTACTTCTGTCTAAAAGAACAACTACTCGTACTTTCTTATTTAACTGCATCGAATCATTTGAACAACTGTAATCATCGATTGCGTGTACGTTGAGTTATATATGAATGCAAGGGTGTGCGTAAGTGCCCTGCGGAAAATGGGTGCCAATTGGTCGGCGTACTCGTCCTGTTACAGGTACAAAACGTGATTGGACCAAAGTTATTGGTCGTGATCGGTTAAAAAAGTACACATCAAGTAACTGGTTAAAAGGTGTGAAAGAGGTTAGGGGAAAAAATAGAAATACTCGTCCCTACACATTAACATACATCTGTTTACATATACACACACGCACGCGTAAATACAAACAAAGAAGACTGAATAGGATCTTAAGCAATTAATGCAAAATTTGCTTATACAGGATTGACCTGTGACCCGTTCTGAGGTGTTAGCTTAGGACCAATTGCTCCCTTCAATGACAACGCAATGTAAAAGTGACAGGTTCTCTTCATTTAAGGGGGAAGAACTTGAACCAGTCCCTACCCTAAGGACCCCTTACGTTAATAGTCTTGGGCCGGTCCACTTCCCCGTAGGGTACTTATCTAAGTGTATGAGCAATTTCTAAAGCAAGAAATATTATTGGGGAATAAAATAGAAATTCAGTTGTACGTACTAAAACAAATATATTAGGGAATAAGGAGAACACTTGTATGTATATATGTATGTATGAGTGTACAAAGTACACATTCGTATCTTTACATTTGTCTGCAGTAAAACTTACATAAAGTTCAAAAAATATAAGTAAACAAAAACTAAAGGATTTCCGAAAAAACATAAAACTCAATTGCAATGATTTGTGTTACATTTTCTCACTCCCCTAATTGTTTTTTAAATAACTTTTTTTAAATAAATTTTAAAAGAAAAACTACTGTTTAAAAAATACGTATTGGGTTTATTTGCTGTTGTTGTTGTTATTTTTGTTGTTATTATTGTTGTTGTTTATACTAGGGAAACTCTATAAGGAAGGCGAAAAGATACCTTAAGGTTTCCTTATATTTATGCATACTGTTTTAGTGTTTTATTTATTTTGATTTTTATTACTCTCAAAGACAATTTAAAGAAATGTGAAGTCTTTCATGTACATTTTGTACAACCATAACAGTTTGTAGAATAAAAATTTTAGAATTATTCTAAAATTCCGTTGGTAGAAAGGAAAATTTTAATAATGGTTGGCAGGAAAGCTTTACTTCCTACAGATCATAACAGCTTTTCACATCTATTAATTAATTGAAATAATTTCTTTGACTTAGAAAATAATAAAAATTGCGCTTTCGAATGGGCGATTTGTATTGTATTAGTAGGATTGTTATATTGATAAATATAAGGTAAAGCTATTAAAGCTTTGTGTTTTGTTAATTTCACAAAGGGTTAATATAAAGTGTAAAAAATCTACTACCGGAATTCTTTTAAGATAATCACTCTAATCTTTTCGTAGCATCATGTTCAACAAATGAATATTTTCTGCTACAAGACATCACTTGTTGTTTTGTGTGAATATAATTACGGGTCATTTATTTTAATTATTGTTGTTTATATTTACGTTGGCGGTTGACATATTTTTTTTTTTCATTTTATTCTGTTCTGTGATAAATGGCCTTTTAATAGTGCATTTATAGATTTTTGCAGTTAAAAAGTGTTAATTGTTTTAACAAATGCAAACAGAACTCTGTTCTAAACACGCAAGCAACGATATTATTTACCCTGTCGTACAATCGGTAGTCGACCAGAAAAACACCCCATTTAAAGCAAATTTTCGTTCATTCACTTTTGAGCTGATTGCAAAGTTATCCAGAAAAAAACAAAGAACTTAAAGCACACACACACGGATATATTTTTTAATTTTTTTGGTGCTGTTTATGTAGGCATATTTAAAACACTTTCTATATACATATTCGTAGGTAAGTGGTAATAAGCCAATTCGGACAATCTAAGGCTAAAAGTCCATAACACGTTTTTCATGCATTCTTGCTTTATACGCGGTTGTCAAAAAAGTCGAAGACGTGTGTTTCAAGTTACAGAGCATGACGCCTTTCCATCATTTGACGCGACCCACGCAAAAAGTAGAGCTACTTTCTCTTTTGCATGCGTCATAAAGCGTCAAACTAACAGACCAGTAATTTTGACTAATGGGGGTGAAAGTTTTATACTATTTGAAAAACTACCGATAAACTTTATTGAAACGGAATTTTTTTTGGTTTGTTATTATAGTGTAAAGGGTCAAAAATTTTATGCATCAAAGCATTGCATGTAACTTGAAACGCGACAACGTGCAAAAAGTTTAGAATGCCACAACGTACTGCGACGTTGACGCGTGCCATGGACTTTCAGCTTAGGAACATGGGATTGAAATCCAGCTGGCTGCAATACGACTTGCAAGCTAAATTAAATTTTATTTCTATTGATTATCTATTCCTAGTTCCTGATATTTCTATTTTCTTTTTCTCAGCAGGTTAAACAAATTCTAATAATCACACTGGCACAAGTAATCATATACATATGTCTTTTCTGTCAAGGCTGCAACTGTTACTGTTGTTGCACTTGTAAAAAAAAATATTTATATAAAAAAATTTTTTCAGGTGGGCTTTGAACCCAGAGTAATTAAAAATTGGATGACTTTATAATGACTATTAAATTAACGTATGTTAAAAATAGTAAATCGAATAACTGACTACCGACAATGACATTAAAATGTCAAAACAGTTAGTTGTTAAAATTGAAAAGTAATCAAAGTGTCAGTTGCGCTTAGTTGGGACATATTTAGCTTGAAACTAACCTTAATGTCCGACAGGGTAAGCACATGTTTTCATGGTTGGCTTTTTAAGAGAATTTTAATGATTGCGTGTAATTGGGAATGTCTTACATGCACAAGTTTAAAAACCAAATTTCATCATACAAAAAGCACAATAAAAATATAAAGTGAATTAGGAACAACAAAATATTTGTATTAGCAGCAATATAAGCTTCAGCAGCAGTAAAAGCAACAATAACTGAAATAAAAAATTGTGTTTGTGTGCCTTTCTGTATTTGGTCGCAAGAAAAATGAATATTCAAGGACTAAAAGTCGTTTTGCTTTTATTTTTAATAATTGGCCTAATGAACGTAATAATGGTGGCAAATGCATCCTCTTTAAAAAAGCCAAAACCAGGACTTATGGTAAGTGGTTTTACATAAAATAAAATTGTTGTTCTTTTTTTTGTAAATAATTACAAAAAATAATTATATCCTTTCGTTTAGGGAATGCAATTTCACAAAGAATTAAAATCTAATTTAATGGCAGATAAAATAAGGGTAAAGAATTTTTCGGAACTATGTTTTTAAAATAAGATAAATAAATTAATTAAATATTTTAAAATAGATGCGCCCTTATTTGGAACAAATACCTATACCACCACCACCACCGCCAGAGTTACCAAAACTTCCAGTATTTTAAGTTATTTTTCTTGTAAATTTTTCTGCCCGCATGTGTGGATATGAATTATAGAATATTTAATGCTTAAGTAACGTTTACAAAAAGTTGTTGTTTTTGTTATCATAACTTTGTTGGTATTTTTATTTTTGTTAAAAATATTTTTTTGAATTTTTTTACTAAGCAGTTTCGGCTATACAATTTTTGGTGAATGATAAAAAGATATACAGATTTTATTTAAATAAAATTATTTATGTTTTTTCTTTTTATATCATGGCTTTAAAATTAAGTGATATTTTTGCAGCAAATGAAATAATCTATTTGTTTCTTCGCTTCCAAACCTTTAAAATTAAAACCTATTGCAGACCGTATCGAGCCTTTAAGGCTTTGTGTTAGTGTTAGTTTGGAAACCACCAAAACTATTTTTTCCTCTTTAGAATTTAAAGTAGATTCTCATTTGTTTACTGACAAATTTTGGTTGTTTTATTTGATTCATTAAAATAAAAAAATCCCTGTATAGAATTAAAAAAACATTAGTCCTGACTGTCTGTCCCACGTCATCAACTCTAATTTGTGTCTTGTTAAATAATAATAAATTTTCACTAAAAACTCTGCACTTAAGCGCATAAGTATTAAATGAGTTTTTTTGCTGGGAATTTTTTACCCGTAAAATGTTTTTTTTAATTTTCGTTTTTTTACATTAACGCTAGCACTCACTTAACCCCGTTTATGTAGGTAAATGCTTGCTTACCTACACACCTACATAGGTATGGGAATATGAACATACATAAGTACGTGTAAACCGAAGTAAATACGAAAAGTAAGATGGATTCAGATATGCATACTTATGATGCATTTTTTAAATTTTTTTTATAGAATGAAGTACTCATTTTGGTTTACGTTTTTTATTAATGTTAGGCTGCTTTTGTAAATAAATATCGATAGCTTAATATATAAAGGAAGTAATCTATAATTTTTTTTTCTAAAGTGTAAGAAAAATACTTCATATAATTTGTAAAACTCTGCATAAAAAAGGTAATAATGCAATCTGTTTTAAAAAAGCAAGGAGTTTTTATCTCAATATAAAAGAAACAAAAAACTTTTGAATAACTCGGCGTCTATTACCAAATATAAAAAAAATTGATATTTTGAAAAAAAAAATTAATTACGTCCTTTCCTTATTAAGGACAACCATTCATATGTGCATGTATATACATAATGGATTAACTTCAGTTCTGGATATAAATAAGTTAAGTTACTCATCTTTGTTTACTCAACTCATGTAAGATATATGTAAAATATGACTTAGAGGTATGAACGTATGTATGTATGTGTGTGCCATAAAAATAAATATTCAAGCCCATATACATACATATATGTGTATAAAAAGTTGTGTATGTACTTACATGGGAAAATTAGGATGGATCAGATTTTAAAACAAAAATACAATATTTTTGAAAAATTTTCTAATCTTGAAAATGTTAAAAATGGTGGTCGATGAAAAACCGATCTCAAAGAGGATGAGATCTTTAGTTGTGCTCAACTAACTAACTGATTCTGGCGTACCTCAAGGTAGAATTCTGGGACAAATCCTGCACATCTTTACACAGCAGGTATGCTGATCCATTGTCAAATATACACGTCGAAATTCGCTAAGGAAACTAAATTTTTATAGGGACTTGTGAGGATCCTAAAAACGCCTCGAATAAACTACAGCATCATATGATTAAAGTAAAGAAATAGGCAAAGGAAAGGCGAATAAAAATTAATGAACAAAACTGTATTTTAATATTTTTTGCTTTATGCAAGTAAGCTTGATTCCCACTTTGTGTTAATAATCAGATGGTGCCTGAACACGTTGAGACGAAATACCTTGGCGTTCATCTATATAGTTGCCTAACTTTCAAATCAGATCTAGATGCCAAACTGACACAAATTTATCCTAAAACTACCTAAATTCATTAGCTGGTTGATTGAAGCGTTACTTTATGGTTTTCTTCTGCTCTACACATAATTTTTGAAACAAATTTGATGCTATGGTATAAGTTAATGGGATAGTGTCACCGCTTTCAGTAAGGAGTAAGTACACTGTACATTCGCAACGTTAAAACATGTTTGACAACTCGCTAACGACTGATGATCAGCAAATTAAAATTAAAAAAAATTTTACAAAAAGCGAAACAAAACTAATGCATGCAAAAAGTGTTATAAAAGGGATTCTTTTGAGCACTTATTTTTTAAAATCAAAAATTTTATGACATATATGTAGATGCATTTTTATTTTTACTCCAAATTCATTGATTCAACTAATGTATAAATAAATATGCATGTGTGCACTACTATGTGCATTTTAAACACGTATATTCCTGTGCTTGCTCATACTTGTAAAGCGTCTAATTTTTATTGTGAAAATTATCCTTTAGTATACTTTCCAGATAAAAAATATATACACGCAAACACACTCGCACTATGCTGATTTAATGTTACTGTTTCTTCAAAGTAATGCGTGCTACGCATATGAAAAAATTTTTTGTTCACATTTATCGGGGTTGTCATGTTTAAGGGATTAAAACACGTTGGTTTACCGAATATTTTTTCATAATAAATTTTCCACTCCTTTTCTCCACGACTACAAGGCACTTAATTTCCAGTTTTTATCTTTCAATTTTACATATTTAAATAGTTCTTATTAAATACAATAAATATTTTTTGAACAAAATGCTTTTGAAAAAAATTTAGTGTTGGCTTATTAAGTTAAAAAAAAACAAGTTTGGTTACAATTTGGATAAACGGGTGTCTTTTTATTATTTTTGAAAAAAAAATTTACTTCAACAGTTTTGCGAAAAATTAAATTTTTTTAAATAAAATCAAAACCGTTTCCTCCACTTTGGTTCTTTTAGTTTATTGTTTTATGTATATGAATGGAATAAGAACCCAAACATAGAGAGAAAAAATTATCAAAATATCACTAACGTTCTGTACATTTGATAAAAAAAATCAAAATATGGTAAATTTCCCTTTAATTTGAAAAAAACTAGTTTTTAAAATAATTTACAAAAGGAATCTTTGATTGCGAATTTATATTTGGTAATTTGTGGCTTAGCATAATTTGGTACAAAAAAGGAAAAATAACTCTAAAAATTAAAGAATAAAATAAGCAAAAAACAAAAAAAAACTTTCCAGGCTGCTGATAATGTACATGTTTTGTTCTAACACTTTTCCTTTAATATTTTTGCGTGTTGCGAAATTTATATATATTATTTTTATCAAAAGCTTTTACCTTCATATTTGCACATACAGCCCTCTTTACCTTAAAAGGTGTAAATGGTATTGATGCAATGTGTATGGAACTTTAAACATCTCTATATGCGATCATTTAATGCACAAGCAGGTATTATTACAAATGTTGGAAAAAACTAAATGATATGTATTTAGAAAAAAATAACAAAATATGTGAAAACAAGTAAAACAATGCAATTGAGGAAATAAAAAAAATTTTAAAGGAAACTTAAATACAGAACAGGAAACAAAGCTACGAAAGAAATATTAAGAAAGAAAAAGCAATAGACAAGCAAAAACACACATAAATATTGATAGGTATGCAGGCGCGGATCTAGCTCAAGCTTTTGGGAGGGGGAGATTCAAGATAAATAACACAATTTAAAAACTAGCTTTAAGCGGTTTTTTAAAACAAAAGCTCAACAAAAAAGTCTAATTCATTGAAAATAAATATATTCAAATAAAAGGTCAAAAAACAGATTTATAAAATTAATAGTTTATTTATCCTGCTGAAGAAAACTTGCTAAGCATGCCATTTAGGTTCAGTTTAAAATTTATTATGTCTATGCGACATTATTAAGCCATTAATCCCGCCCTCTGCCATTGGTGCTTTCACCCATGTTTTAATATGGCGAAGGTTGGAAAATAGCATTTAAGACGTAGCATTACTGACCGGCAATAAAACAAAGATAATGAATATTTTTCGCAAATTTGGGTATACGTATCTGGGTCATATCTTGATAAAACATCTTATATATTATTTTGGCGATCTTCCATTTTTGATATCAATGCAAAACTTCAGACTTTAATTTTGATATAAACAGTTTTTTATTATTTTTTTCTAATTTTAACAAATCTGCAAGCTGTGCAATTAAAATTTCTAAATCAGTAAATGTAGAAATCTTCTGAGGCAAAAATTGAGGGATGTTAAAGAGATAAACAACGTCCTTTAAGAAACCTGTTTTAAGTCCTGTAAAATAAATTTAATTTAAGGCATGTAGCCCTCAATGCGAAAGTATATTTCAACATCTTCAAGATGATTTTTTCTTTGAAATCTAGGCTTTTCAACAAAAATTCCCATTACACTGAAAATATTGTTTGCCTCTTCAAAAATACTTTTAATTTTAAGTGGGCCTTATTTCTTTTAGTCTCAGGACACATTATCAAGCTTTTTATACAAGATGACCCTTTTTGTAAATCTATATCCTGCTTTTGTAGAACTACACTTAATGGCTGTGTGACAGGAAGTATATTATTTAGAATATGTAATCCACAAATAAATTCGAAAGTGCTCAGAGAATTACTTAATAATAAGGCTTTTGAAGACGTATCCCTATCTTTCCACTCGGGTATCTTTTCCAATGCCTGTATTATATGTTTTATTTTTAATGAAAATTGTAGAACTGAATTGCTCGATCAATTGTATTTGCATAATGGAGACAATTTTGTACCTGGATATTTTAGAAAAACAGCATTAGGCTTAGGACAATGTTTTTTAAAAAAGAAATTGGCTAGTTAAATTTTTTTTATATTTTTGGTACCTTGTTGCCCTTCGATATCGAGTTGTTAAGTTTATGGAAATAGCAAAGCTTTTGTTTTGCATTTTTTTCGGTTGCTTGTATTTTGTTAACTGCTCCATTTTCTGTCAACATCAAAGGACATCCGTCATTTTAAATTCCTCATTATTTTTTAAACCAAAAACCAACGTTTTTCAAATCCTTTAAAACTACTGACGGTAGTGCGTTTGCATTAATTGATACTTTGACGTCATCGCCAATTCTTCTTTTGCTAACTTTTCGTTTACGTTAAAATGCCTCAAAGCTAAAGAAATTTGGCTTTTTCCTTATAAGTCAGTGATTTCTTCAAAAATAATCGATTAATATTTAGCGTCATAAATATTTTTTAGTGTAATTTCCAAAATAAGATTATGGAAACTTTTATTGATTTCAGTTTAAATCATCTTAAGGAAAACTTAGAAATGGTGGCCTAAACTTTTATCCCCAGCATCTATACGAAAGCGCAGAAGTGAACGAAAAATACCTTTCGAGTTTGTATTTTCAGAAGATAGCAAAGGACCATTATCTCGATGTTCACGGAGAGGTATATTATACCTTCCGAGGAAAACTATAGTGTTTATATAGACAACAAACGTTATCGATTTTAATTTCTTGGTAAAGTGAAGATATTTGTATTTGATTTGCCACCTCAAGACGAAAGTTTTCTTGTGTCTTCAAAAACATTTTTCCAAAAGCAAAAGTATCTTTGAATATGTGTTTAAAAATATACATGAAACGTTTGTTTCACGGCCGCCAATATTTTTATTTAATAAATCAAATTTGAAGTTTCAATTGTTTGGAAGGGGGGGGGGGGGCGGATTTCATATTTCCCTCCTTGAATCCACGTCTGTGTATATGTAAGTGAGTGAAAATTAGGGGAAACGAAAAAAAAATTTAAAAAAGAAGAAAATAAAATGATTTAAAAAATAAAACAACAAAATAAAACTTGCTGAAATGTTGAAGACCGATAAACAAATGACTACATGTACTTGTATTAGGGCATATAAACACCCTGCAGCTAAAGTTTCTACTAGTTACGTTTTGGGATAGTCATAATACTAGTTGTAACGAGACTGTTTAAAAAGTTACAGATTTGTACTACTCAAACACGGACAAATAAAACCGAAAAATAATTTAAATTTCAATTTAAAAGAAGTTCTGATAAACAAAACAGAAAAAAAACAAACACATCTAGTTGGCTTTTACATCAATTTCATAGTTGATAAATTGTCTTTTAGCAAAAATTGTGTTTATTGAAAAAGTTGAAAGTTGTGTGTGCAAAAATTAAAGAAGTTTACTTATAAATAAAAAACAGTATACCTACAAAGTAAGTATTTTAGTTAACAAATTGTGAGTTTATCTAATCCAAAGAATTAATAAACGAAACATGTTTAAACATTTATAAAAAAAAAATATTTTTATTTTAACAGAAAAATTTCTTTTTAAGATGAATTCAAATATTAAAAAGGTGACATTTTCCGGAAGCAGTTTAAGTAAGTATAAACAAATATAACAAACTATATCTTTTCTAGTTTAAACCTTTTATCTGTTTTTTGTTAAAGGTACAGAAATATTTAATGTAAAAACTGAAAACACCTTCCTTTAAAATTGACCGCACAAAAAAAAATTCAAAAAATTTGAAACTTGACGATACTAACATGTTGTGTGCAAAAGTATATTCTTTTCCAGAGTCCCAAGCAACTATTATATAAAATTTTCCAACAACAAAATGAGTCAATTATGTCTGCATTTAAAGAAGCAGAGCTAGTCACCTCAACATTATTTCGGGCAGGAGACATCTATCACCGCCGCTACAAATTACTTTTCAGTTACGTCTGATCAAATGCTACAACATTTAGAAGGACAAATACGTGCTGACAAATATACGTATGTAAGTATAAAATGTGCTATTTGTTGTACAATGTTTTATTTTCTATTTAATATGGGTGTCATAAATTATTTACGTTTAGGATTGGACTGTGGCGAAACTGCGCAGGAAAACATTCTGGATCGTAGAAATGTTATAAATTACAGTATTTATGGTTCTCACGGAAAACTACGATTAGAGGATTTCAAACATGTTTACAAATTATTGATTGGTAAATATGCTTTTCTAGTATTCAAAATTTATTACTGCCAAATTTATTTTAAAAATTCCTTCAGACTCTATCGTAAGCTTACCAAGTCAAAGACAAAAAGATCGAGAAATGGTTTTACGCCATGCAATGCAGTTGTGCAAAAAAAAAACAACTTGGGCAGCAATCTGCTCTCGGAGTGTTATAAAACGAAACACAAATAATTTAAAATTTTTTAAACTATAAACTTATTTGTTACTTAGCTTTAATTTAACTGTTGTTTTATTTTTTACATGCATTTTTAATTTGTAGAATTTTTAATTTTGAGCTGTTCAGTTGCTATTTAGTAAGTAAAATTACAAAATTTATTTAAATAAATATTTTAATATTTAGTAAGAAACTACCCTTAAAGTACTAGTTTTACTCTACAAATTAGAAACCTAGTAAGAAAACTAGTTTATAACAACTAGTGTAAAACTGTGTAAAAGCGAACTAGTTGGGCTCCTATGGCAACCTAATGTTAAAATCGATAGTTTGATATATGAAAAAAGGACAGATAGGCAACTAGTCTAAGGTCGAAAGCAACTTGTATATTTATTACTACATACTAGTTATTTTATCTGCTGGGCACTAACGTAAACACACACATTTTATTGCACCAATAGGAACACATATTAATAACAAAATTGTATTGTTAGTGCTATTTGTCGTTACAAATGTTGCCATCACATTAACATAAAAAGCCAAAATAAAAACAGCAACAACACAAGCGTATCATTTCAAATAAGTGCGTGTGCCTGCACATGTGTAGTGTGTAATGTTTTTTTTGTAGAATTAAACAAGCATCGTCTAGGTACAAATAAATATAATATGGAACATAAATATAAATGCATCAAGATTAATTATTTTTTCAAACTGGCAAACAAGTGCACATATACTTACAATGAAGAAATAATGTTAAATCCAATGCAACAAACATACAATAATATATAATTTTCAATGATTTTAGATTAAACTAAAGGTAAAAATTGGTTCAATAAATCAAACTGAATACTTTTTCATACTTAGTTGGGATCTAAGAAAAATCAACAAAACAAAAAAGTAAAAAAAGGAAAAAATGCAACTATTTTGTGATTTTTCAAATATTATTTTAAAGGCTCTGGACATTATTGCTAAAGTAATAAGTGCATGTGTTAAACAAACACATTATTAAATTTTTTTCTAAAAAATAACGGGTCTACTCAGGCACATGAGCAACTTTTGAAGTAGGCTATTTGCTGAAAAGGTGTAAGTGCGTGCGGAAGTAGGTGAATAGGGAAACTGACAACGGCTGGGGATCCTAGGTTCTAAAATAAAATCCCGTCAGAGTAGTAGCAAATAATAAAAAGGACGGCATTGGCATGTTATGCGCGACATGATAATCATAATCTTTCTTGCTTATAGTTGGGACTGTTTCACAAGCGTGTGGAGATGTGTTTTTTCAGAGCGGATCTGTTTTGATTGGAAGTGACGAGATCAAAACTAGAGACACAATTTGGGTTTAGATAGCCCAACTCCTCAGCAAGGGGTATGTTATGGCCTGCACAGATTCATGGCAGAGAATTGCAACCTGGGTGGTTTGGTAAGACATTCTGGGGGCGTTTGTAGACGCTTTGTTTTCACTTAGTGTTAAGAGCTCCGTGAATTATTGCCCTCCGGGTAGGTGTTCACGTAAAAACCTTAATGTCTGTGCTGCAAATTTTATAATAAAAATACCTTGTGCCGGGCTTAAGATTTTCGAAATAGAAAACCTTACAAAATTTAAAATATTTCCCAAAATTTGTGCAATTGTAGGGATAAATACCTCTTCCCCTGATCCTATCTGAATCTTTTAATTAGGTCCCTATTTTCAGAGTAGCCGTGCCAAGTTTTGTGGCAAGAATGACTATATTTACCCAGATATATAGGGATATATGCACGGATATTGTCCTAAAAAAATGGGTTATTTGGGTTTTCGCTTATATCTTGGTCAATAGTGAACCGATTTTGCTGATTTTAAAAAACGATTGTCTCCGGGATATTTGTAATAGTTTGACACCAATGTCTGCTTCGTGTCACTTTATTTCACTCCGGAAAACGGAGACGTACAAACAAACAGACGGACATTGCTATATCGAAAACCCTATTTATAAAAAATGGGAACAAAAATGGATAATAAAAAAAATACAAACGGAATGGTAAACTGATATATACCCTTATCACTAAATATTGAATGTGAATGGTATAAAAAAATCTGCCTGTCTAAGATCCATTTTTTTCAACAATCTCTTGAAAATTATTGCCTTAAGAAACTAATTTATATTATTGTTTCAATAAATAATTTTGACCAAAGTAAAAACTGCTTTAAAAATACAGTAAAATAAAAAAAGTAATTATACTCAACATTAGTAGTAAAGTTAAGCATTTTCACTTGTTAAATCGTCGTATAAAATATTTATGATTAAAACCAGCCAAACCCCACTGTAACGTAATTTGGACCTTTTGTTAATATTTATAAGCACTTGTACACTTTCTTGTGCTTTTATTGTTTTTTATTAATTTAGAATTTTTTTTGCTTCTGTGCATTTGAGTTTAATTAAATATTAACAAACTTTACTGTATGTGTTCAACCAAACAACATAAACTTTAACTTGAATAAATTTTTGAGTTTTTTCTATGTATGTGTGTGTGTGTTTTTAGAAGCATACGTACCAAGGCAGGCACATATGCATGCAGATATATAATAAATTTTATGATCAGATTCACATGTATGAAACTATATGTGTATGCATGTGCATATGTTTACATATAAAACATTTTAAGTAACAATGAAAGTATGTGCAATATTGCGTAGTTATTGCTCATACGCACCTAAGGCCTTTTCTTTACTCTAATTGTTTTTTCATGCATATATGAGCATTTTTAATTTCTTTTCAAATAAATTTGTATTGTTAAAAATTTTAAAAAACTGAACAAAATTTTTTTAAATTTTTGTTTAGTTTTTAGTTTTTAAAATGGCATACAAACATAGTTTTTTTTTTGAAAAAAAAAATTTATGTAAATCAGATATATCAGTTGAAGCTAAGTTTACAGAGAAATTGTTTTTAGACAACCGCTTATTCTTTATTTTGCAGAATATTACTTAACATTAACATGGCATTAAACTAAGAAATGATCAAATGATTTTTGTATATTTTGCGTTTTTAAATTTTCTACAAAATTTTTTTAAGTGAAAAGGTGTCACTTAGTTATCATAATGGGCCTTATTGGTCTTTCTAAAAATGTATTCGACCGAAAATTGAATACTTATAACTCAAATACATGGGCTGGTATTTCCAAGTTTATTTTGGAGCTACTTTGCTGCCGTTGCAATTTGAGGCCTGTTGAATACATTTAACTGATATTTTAATACTTTTAGAATATGCGTTAAAGATAAACGTTAACTTTTTTTGCTTTGTTAAGGAATGACGCATGTTATTGTAATTTTCTGGCTAGCTAGTCGCATCCCGCATTGTTAGAAAAACTCGTTCTCTTCTTATACGGTATGTTTGAGAAAAGAACTTCCTCAAGATATATTTTTCGCAAATTTTAATATCGAGAACATCAAATCAAATAACTTTAAGCGTTAATGTTTTCTTGTCTTTTACATACGTTTAGCTGAATATAAATGTATGTGATAAGCGTAAAATAATACTTCCAAAACAAAAAAGTGTTTAAGAGAAGATTTAAAATTTGTAATATAGAAAGGAGCTCGTCCGCAGGTCCCTATACTTAAGCTACAAAGTCTACCTGGAAAAAAGATAGATAGACGCAAAACTGTTCTGTTCAAGTTAGTGAGTTTAAAATTTTTTTTTTTTCAGGTAGCTGATTAGAACTTGTTTTTGACGTGAATAAACAGGACCTGTAAAATACAACATCCTTAACACCGGCGGTGGTGAAGGTTATATTTATAAATCATTTCCGTTTTCTAGCAAACCCGAACCTGTTTTAATTCTCTTTGCTTTGATTTTATATTTATTTACCATTTTTTATTTACAAATCACCAACAGAATAAGAACACATTTGTAATAAAACTAAACATGCCAAAACGACATAGCAGAGTTTGATGTTTGTAATATAAAAATGCTTTACAATACAATTCTTGTTAAAACGCAAAACTTGTCAAAAAATTATATTTTCTTTTAATTAAATAAATATGGGGATTTAAATTCTTTTTGCACAGCATATCTTTTCATATTGTCGCTGTTATTTTGCTAATTTGTTAAGTTTTTTGCTTTATTATATATTTCAATACATTTCCTCAATAAAAATCGAATTCTATATCCGGCTCATTTATAACATTTATAAAATTCATTTTTATTTATTTGATGTAATTTAGAAAAAAAGCAAAAGAAAATCCCGCAGGCAAAATAAATAGATATAAACGGAAGTCTGCAAGAAGAGTAAAAGATGATATAAATGATGAGTGCGAAATTGTTATCTTTGTAAAGCAGAAGAAGCAAAAATCTGCGATAACCAGAGCTATTAGATAAAAATGAAAATAAACCATTTAATTTCCTACCAAAGACACTTTTATCAAAAAACATTTTATTTTATTCTATTCTACAGTGGAACCTATGTCAGAGGGTAATTAACTTGTTTTTTTTTCTAAATTTTAAATGCAATGTGATTATGTAATTATACATTCTTTTTTTTATATAAAAAAGATAAAAAATATATAAAGGTTAATCTGCACTCTAAATTTACGTTGAAACTCTCTAATGCTCTAAACACAATTGGGACGAACGACGAATTTCGCACTACACGACAAATTCGTCTGTTAAAATTCGTTGAGTTAATTCGTTAAGTGAAACACATTTAGAACGAATAAAACAGCTATGATAGAGAGACCATATTTCTTAAAGAAAAAGCACTATTTGAAAAAAATAATAATTAAAAAACTCTATTTAAAAAATATATAAATACAACACTTAAAATACACTAATTGTATTAATGCAACAAATAAAAAGTGAAAATTATTCTAAAAGTATAAAAAAACATTATTTAATAACAAAATAAAAGAAAAATGGTCACTCTGTGCCAAATTATTCGTCGTTCGTCTGCGTAAGAAATATAAATAAACCTATCGCAGAGTTTGTTACGCATGACGAATTTTAGTCGACGCACTATTTGTGTGCATTTTCATATACACAAATGTGTTTTATTTTTTAAGACGAATATTTGCAACGAAAAATTCGGCGTTCGTTCCAGTTGTGTTTAGGGCATTAAGTTGAAAAAAGTATTAAAAATTTTTTCTTAAGGTTAACCTGTTTGTTTATGTTATTGCTACTAATTTATTGGCATTTAGCAAAAAGAAAGGAAAAAGCTAATATGTCATAGTCTGCCATTTTTGGTGATCAATATTTATTTAATGCGATTTTTTTCTATATAACTTCTCAGTGATGGTGAAAATTAATGAAACCCCATGTATTTTCTTTTATTTTTCTCATTTTTTCCTCAAGTACATATGGCTGTTGAAATTTTTTTTATTTTTGTCGTTTATCAACAGAGATGATAAGACAAGCTATTAATCAGAGTTGTAGCATATATTCAGCCTGCAGGGGGCACCATTGAAACAAATTTGCAACATAATATTGGTGAGAACTATGCTTAAGCGAAACATTAATCATTTTTAGGCAACAACATCATCTTAAAAGATAAACATACGTCAGGCTTTTTTTGTTGTCCGAATTTTCAAAATTTTTTTTTATTAATAATTTTCTTAAACCGAATATAAATAAATATTTTAAGGTTATAATTGAATTAATTACAATGATTTCTTCAAAAATTTCATTTTGCTGATAAATCGGAAACCATCACAAAAATTTTCGTTTTAGATCTCACCTTATTTAACAATATTGTCCGTGTAATACAAGCATACAACGCTATTTAGTTAATTGCCAGGGATGGAAATGTTGGTATACACAAACATATCTTCTTACAAAAACTCACTTGTGTTTTTTTAAAGTTTAAAATTTATAGCTGAAGATAAACAAACAAATTTTTAAAAATTTCATTATCTTTTAGAATTTACTTCCAATCTTTCTTAATAATACTACACGTAAGATCCTTTTAAAGACGATTATATAATAAGAAGATCCTTGCAGATCAAAAAAATATTTTTTTAACGTTTACATAATCGTATAAAATATAAACCGAAAAGTAAGAAAATAAATGCAATGTATGTAATAAAGAAACTTCAAGAGCAGCAGGAATTAATGTAATCTTTACAACAAATGCTAAATGATGTGTTAGTACTCTCTAAACAAATTCATTTGAAATTAAGATCTTAAAAAACATTTATTTAATCTTAAGCGTTTACATTTTAAGCAACAGTAGAGTGTTTTTTAGTGTGGCACAGCACAATTCAAGGTGGGCCAAAAGAAGTCGTCCGATGCTGTTTGGCTCTCATTTTTTCTTTCGAAATGAAAAATTTCAATTCTGTTTTTTTAACCTTTAGAATTTTACTGGTCAAGTTGAGAAAATGATATCGACCAAATGGGCGCGGTCACAATTGATTACTATATTGAATCGTTTTATGGCACTTTTCATAATTTCGGCGAGAACTTCGGGCGATAGATTCTCGCACTCGTGTCGAATGTTGTCCTTGACGTCTTCAAGGGTCTTGGGATTTTTTGTGTTAACACAGTGCCTCGTTTATGTATTGCATGTGAAAAGTTCTTTAGTCGAGAAATTTATGGTCGCCCTGTCAAAGACAAAATGAAACAAAGGCAAAATATTTCATATGTTTAATGTTAACTTGAATTATACTAAAACTGTATGGTTCACCCTGTTAATAGCTGGAACACTATTATAATCTTATAATATTTCTCGATGCGAAAATTTTTCGCAAGTAATATAAACAAGGTACAAGGCTTGAAAAAAATCCACAAAAAAGGCTGAAAAGGTTTAATCTGGATATCTTGCGGGCAAATGTAAACTGCCAAAACGAAAGATGAGGCAACCCGCGAACACAGCTTCCCGAATATCGGTTGTGGCTTGCACAGGTTCTGTTGTTTCTCTGTTTTGTTGTAATTATATGTTTTCCAGTCCTTATTCTATCAATAGTGGCAGAAAAAAACTGGGTTGATATTGCCCTATAGCGCGCATTGTCCCCAATTGTCGTTTGCCCTGTGGCGTTTTCAAGAAAATATGGCCCAATGACTTCTTCAGCGTAAGCAGCGCACCATGCAGTCACTTTAAATAGGTGTAATGGCTCCTCGTGCATCACTCGTAAATTTTTGGTGCTCAAAAAGCGATAGTTTTGCACGTATAGCACGTATCTGCTAAGGCAAAAATGAACCTCATCGCCCATTATGATTTTGGTCGAAAAATCATCCACTTCGGCCTTGAGATTGAGGACGGCTTAGGTGTAGGTTACACGCATTTGGAGGTCAACAGGCAGCAGCTGAAAAACGCACTGGACTTGTTACGGGAACATGCGCAGGGTTTTGGCCAAAATTCGCCTCAGGGACGACCGGCTGATGGCGAATTCCGAGTCACGGCATCTGATCGATGTTTCTGGAGACAGCTCGATATCCTTACCTAAAGTGGCGATATTTTTGGTAGAACGGGTGCTCCTGGGCTGGTCACGCTTGGCGGCGTTTTGTGTGGTCCCATACTTTTCAAGGTTGGTGGCCAAACGGCGCAGTATTTGCACAGTCGGTGCCGGACGAACGGAAATTGGCGATGGAATTCGCACTCAGCTAACACAACAAACAAAATGTTACGCAGAACAATTAACACGATTTTTCCGCGTTCTTTGACAATGTATCGTTGCATTGCCTATTCACTTGTATTCTACATCTGTCTACCTCACAAATGTCAAAACAAATTTGACATCTGCTGCTATTTGCAAAACTAAGATCATGTTTCAATAGGGTGATTTCTTTTGGCCCACCTTATATTTTGCATGTAAAGATGTGGATTTGTTGGCTTAAAAACTTTTTTAGCACCAAACAGCAACAAAGTAAAATTTAAGAAAAAGCACAAAAAAAAAACAAAACACTAAATTTAGAATAAATCCAACTAAAAGCTTTAGTGGGATAAAAAAAATTATATCAAGTTTTATTCACGGGTACTTTTAAATATGGAGCTACTTATTTACTTCTACAATTAAAGTGTAAACAGAAGGATGCAAAAATGTGAACATAATTAAATATAAACATCTTTCTCTTCCAACGGAATTCCCAATTACGTTGCTCTGAGGCAGCTTCCGCTTCTTTTTATCTCCTTAAAAAGAAAGGTAGACTCACTGCTACCTTTTCTGCTGTTGTATTTAAGATTCCACGATATTTCTATGTTCGCCATAGCGTTATTATTTCCAAAGAATATTAGTGATCCATTTCCATTTCTTGAATGAATTGAACTTTGGCCTGTTCTTTTACATACTTCCGTGTTTATATTAATTTCCTGTCAAAGTTTCATGACATTTTTCCAAAAATTAAGAATTTCAAAACGTAATGGGGATATGATAAATTTTAACAGAAGTTCAATAGCGCAAAGGCTAAAGAGAAGTGGGGCTTAGGAAAAAAGGGTTAATTTGTAGGTATGGAGGGTCCCAAAAAGGGGATTTGTTTTTTTATGAAGCATGTTGAGGACCTCTGCAAAGTCAACAAATATGTATAGAATGAGGTATATAATTTGTCCGACTACTTAACTATATTTGATGGTTTTCGATCCAAAGTATAGGTGAAGTTTTAGTGAGATAACCTTAAAAATATATAGCAGGGGTTTGCACCTTAAGTTTCCTCATACCGACAGGGCACTGTTTTTGGTACCTCTTTTTTTAACTCAGAGGTTGGTTATAAGGATTTCCAGAACTCTATAGTTATTAGTTTTGTTTAGCTTTTTGCTGTTTCCTATATAGCCTAAAAGTCCTCCAGAGTTTTTAAGGGTTCTTAATGCTTTTGTTGTCAAGAAAATCTCTATGCGTTAAACATGTAACTTTGCTCGCGGCAATATGAATCTCGCTGTTTGATATTTTTAAAGGCCTCAAAATTTTTTTGGGCTTGCCATAGAAAATGCTGAGGAGTATTTTTTGCAATTTAAATAAATTTTGGTAGTAATACGTTTATTAAAACTTTACCAAAAAACTGATTTTATAAATGAACTAGATAAGCCCCGGCGTGCTTCGCTACCCCCATCATAGTAAAATTTCCAAAATATGTAAACAAAGCATTTATATATTTTTTAATTTACTGGATGCCCCACATATGTTGCAACAAATTCAAAGTCAGCCCGACTATTTAATTAACATATAAAAATTAGAAATTTACCAGGTATATAATTTTGGAGATATTCAGAAAGCTTTAGTCAGCAAAAATTCTTTTACAAACTTCTAAAAAGTGCCAAAATATTATTTTGCGCCAAGAGTGAAAAAATGTACCAAAAACATATTTTAGTAAGCTGATGCATGCAATTTAAGTTATGTTTCTATTTTAATTGCTTTTAAAGTTACAAAAAATACCAAAACATAATTTTAACCCTTTTTTCCCCTTAGGGTCCAATAATTAAAAAATACCCCAAAAACGTACTCATATTTTTTAGGCTGGTCGCATGCAGTTTGAGCTATGTTTCTATCTTTATGGGTTTAAAAAATACAAAAAACGTCTAAAAAATTGAAATATGTTTTTAACCCCTTTTTCCTCTTTGGCTCCAAATTTTTTAAGACCTATCGAACGCAATTTGAATAATATTTCTATTTTTATACCCTTCACATAGTGATAAGGGTATATATCAGTTTGTCATTCCATTTGTAATTTCTTTGTTATTCATTTGCGACCCCATAAAGTGTATATATTCTGGATCCTTATAGATAGGGAAGTTGATATAGCCATGTCCGTCTGTCCGTCTGTTGAAATCAACTTTCCGGAGCCAAATAAAAAAATATAGACCAGGTATTGGTGTCAAACTGTTAGAAATATTGCGCTTAGAATCGCTGTTTAAAATCAGCAAAATCGGTTTACTATTGACCGAGTTATAAGCGAAAACCCAAAACAACCCATTTTTTTAGGACAAAATCCGTGCATACATATATCCCTATATATCTCAGTAAGTATAGTCAGTCTTCCCACAAAACTTGGCACGGATACTCCTAAAAAAGGGACGTAAATAATGGAAAAAGTTTTTTTCAGATAGGACCAGGGGAAGGGGTATTTTTCCTACAATTGCACAAATTTGGTGAAATATTTTATGCGCTATATCTCGGAAACTATAACAGCTATCGACTTAAAATGTTCTAGAAAAAGTAAAAGTACGCTAAGACCTACACTTCAAAGAAAAAAATTTTTTGAGTGGGGGCAAAAAAAAAAAGGGTAGGTCCCATAAAAATTAACGATTTGTATGAAATTTTTGATACTTTTTATCTCGGAAATTAGAGCAGATATCGAAAGCAAGTGTTCTACAGGAAGTAATTGAACATCCTTTTGTTTGTTCCAGACTTGAAGTAACTCCCTGTAAAGATTGTAAAATAATCGATCCACTGGTGTGGCCAGCTATAAAATACAAACAATCATACAAATATAATTGATTAAAAAAAAAGTTAAAGTAAATAAAAAATTAAAATTTATTTTAAAATTAAACACTTTTGCATCAAAGTAATTTTAATATTAAGCAATTCTGTATTTTAGTTTTAGTTAAATTTAATAATAAATATCAATCACAACAAACAGCACTATTTTAACATTTCTGCTGTGAAAAATTTTCCAATAAACTCAAGTATTTTTTAAGTGATTTTTATAATATCTATATAAGAATGTATGTATGCAAGTAAGGTTTCCCATATTTTTTATATTGTATAATTAATTTAAATTTTCAGAAGAAAAAGTGACCATAAAATTATTTTTTTTATTTTTTTTTTGCAAAAATTAAAAAAAATAAAATTTTTTCCGTCTTTTTTGTTTAAAATTGATAAACTGTATAAACTGTCAATAGATTTTACTGTGAAATAAAAAAAATTGAAACAACAGCAAAAATTAAACAAGGATAATGAAAAAAACAAAAACACAGTTAAAAGTCTTCAAGAAAATAGCTTTAAAAAGGTTTTTCTAGCTGCTCTTGTTTGTAGTATGTACTGTTGTACTGTTTTTTTTTTTAATTTTTTGTCGCTTTTGTTGTTGTTGCTGAAGAAGGCTTCTCACAAGTAGTTTTTGTGCAGTTTTTGATTTTTTTTACCAGGTTTTAACTGTTTAAATTAGCAAACAGAATAAAAGGACCTTATAAAAAAACTTTTTTAGCTTAGAACGAGTAAAAAAAAATTAAATTGAAGAAGCCATTTTAAGCAAGTAACTGCTTAAATTCCAGTCTCTTATTTTTAAGTTTAAAATCTACACAACCATAATTGTATATGGATTCTTTTATTTTTACAAATGTGCAAGTTTATGTTTTTAAAGCTGTTTGCATATAAATATTTAAGCTAAAAAGAAACATATCGACAAGTAGAGAAAAAAAGAGCAGCATTTAGCAAATATCGCCTTAAGAACACTTGATACATGTTTACTTAAAAAGGTATGGAAGAGTGATTTTTTTTCAAAACATCTACGAGAATTCATACAGTTATTTGTAAGAGACCATAGATTAACAAAATACCATAAGAGCTAGGATTTATATATGTTTGTAAGTTTTTGTATAAACTTTTATACAGATATGGGTAATCAATAGAAGTTTAACAATTTTTAAAGATTTTAAAAGATAATAAAGTGAATAGAAAGTGGCTAGAGAACAACAAAAAAAACAAGAAAAACAAAAAACGCCAGCAACATAATCCTATTCATCACTTTTATCACAATAATATGCAACAGTTGCTAGCAATTTCATAGCTTGAATATTCTAAAGCATGTTTGTTTATATCTTTCTATATCCATATGTATGTATATAAATGTTAACATACTTGTATGTATGTTTAAACTCTTAGCAATAAAGTAGTACTATACTCCAGGCATTATTTTGCGCTTTTCGTTGATAAAGATCCTCACACTTTTATATTTATATCCAACAAATACTTTTGAAGTTTGGTCTTTGGTCACCTTTGAAAAAAAATTCTTGCAACTTCCACTCAATTTGGGTTACCATCATTTGATTTTTCTATCAACAATCTAGACATTTCCTTTTTAACAACAAAAATGTTTGTATTAATATGCGTAAGCGTGCAGAGTTTTGTGAGAATGTGTAAATAAATGTTGGTGTATTCATATGCGTTTGTATAAATGTATGCAGCTGTTCTATATGATAGACTGTTAACGCACAAGTAAATTTGAGTTTCCTTTTTTCAAAATCTTTGCTTCCTGCATCATTTGATGCTTTTTACTATCTGATAGAGGCCTGCAACCAAGAATTTGGGTTCATTTGAAGTCATGGAAGTTTTGTTAACAATTGGTGTATATCGACAGCTTAAAATATGAAAATGTAAAAATTTAAATTTAAATTTTTCAAAAAAAGGGGACACAAATTTTATTTTTTAATAAAAAAAAATTTATGATGTAAGTACATCATGTTCTTTGTTTTTATTCCCTAGAATAAGTAAAAAATTACAATTTATACAAAAATTAAGATAAGCTCTTGACATAGTAAGGTTTTAAAATATTGCGTGATAAACTGTATAGTGTGATCAAAATATACGTACACTGTAGTGCAGTGTTGTTAAAATAAATTTGTACCTGAGCTTGGGCTTTTGAAGGATCGGCAAACTGCGGATATCTGGAAGGCCATATATTTTATGATTTGAAATTACATAATATATTTTAAAAACCGTCAAATAAACTGTTACCTGGTAAAACGGATTCGGCCCCTAAAAAAGATCTTTGTACCCTCAAGCAGAGTGTATTTAAGATGATGGCAACTCTAAGGTTGAAATCAAAAACTCAGAAGCGTCTGATCTAATTTGGGCAGCTACATGGTCAGAGTCTGTTGCTGTGGGTAGCTTAAATGCAAATCCTAAAAACGAAGCACGAGTTTGGATGTGATTTTTTTTAGAAATTTCAGCCATACAGGATTACCCCAGCTTACTAACGGCTGTCATGAATTCGTAGGAGCACCCCGACTAGACATATTTAGTTATCGTAGAGAAAAAAAATGCATGACCACTGAACCATCAATGGAGTTAAAATTGTTTTAAGGATTTCAACACAAAGGAAGTAGGAAATGTGTCCTTAACCCAAATAGAAAATTTGGTCTCCACTAAGTGAATTCGATAACGTTATAGAATACCTGATCTAACCACCACAACTTCAACTTTACAACGATCAGTATGTTATTTGCGAAATGCATTTTGAACGTTCGTTCGATTTGAGGTGCCAACATGAAGTTAGTATTGGGAAAAAAGGATTGAGGGTTCTATTATTTAAAGACTTTTTCTGTCAAATTAAAAGTAAATGATCAGGAATCTTTGGTAAATGAGTGCAAATCAATCCGTTTTAGTAATAAAAAAATAGTATCATTAGTACAGGGAAAATTTTACTTAAGTTCATTATAAATACCCTAAGTTGTTAACGTTGTTTGCTGAAATCAAGCGTTAAGAAGTTTGACCCTTTTTTAGGTGGCTTCTGTTTGATAAAGGTTCAGTTTGCAGCTTAAAAGTTATATAAAAGTACAAATGTAGACCTGTAAATTTTGCATTCGTGGATGATGTGTTAATGATTCCAGACTTGCTGACATATCAACAATAGTTTGAAGTTGTAACTTGTAACATGAAGAATGTTTGATTGGTTGATTGTTACATGCGTATAAGATTCGCTGGCTTATAAATTAATTTAGTTTATCAATTTTTTAAGTAATTTTATTTCATTTTTATTTTATATTCGTTAAAAATTGATATATTTTACGATCCTATCATTACCATAACTCAAACCTTTTAGAAATAAACTTTTTCTTGGGAGATGGCTTTTTGTTATAATATTATTTACTTAAGTCGATTTTTGCTATCACTTGTGTTCTGTTCTTTTATTTGTTTTAGTTTAAAGAGGGGGGGTTTTTTTTATCTTAAGTAAATTAACCTCTAATTGGCTTAGTTTGCATACTTGCTTTACTTAGTTAAGTTTAAGTATATTGAAAATAGAAAAGAAAATCCATTCGACTACTTCCACAAATTTTATCAAGAATTTTATATATTCTTTTGGATGAAATTGTGTTAATCTATGGAAATCTGTATACATATGTGAATGTAGGTTAGTTTGTTTTTTGTTACAAAATAACGTTTTCTTGTACTAAATTTTTTTGAAAGGCAATAGACCAACAAAAGCAGCCAAAACAAATCACGCAACTAAAATATGTTATTTTTAAACATCTTAAAATTCAGTCATACCAATCGTCTTTCCACTCTTACTCTAAATTTCATAAAAAAACAATAAAAAACCTTTTAAAAGGGTTTTCCTTAGATATTGTTCCTATTTAATGTGTAGGGCCACAGAAGATTAACATAAGGATCGACTTTTGTGCTAAGGTTAATATAAATGTATTTGTATATACATATTTAATATATGTGTGTGTGTGTATGTAAGGATGCGTTTTTCAATGTATATGAAAATTTAAAAAATGTTTTAATTTGAGTCAATATTTGCTTAATTTCATTTGCCCTCAAATTTATTCAGTAGCACTGGCTCTTTGCTTATGCTGTTGTCACATTTCTGCCTGATTGTGCCTGTATGCGTGTTTGTTGTATCTGCGCTTTTCTTGTTCGCTTTTATCGTGAATCATTTTGTTTGATGCTTGCCACCGCTTTCTTTTTCTCCCCCATTTGATCCTGTTCTAGTCAATACTTTACGTTTTGAATATATAATTTACTTTACTCTACCAATATTCAATTCAACATTGTTGGCTTTTGATTTGCTTTTGTTTTTTTTTCTTTCTTATCACATTTGGTTGTTGAAACATGCTTCTCTGTGTCATAAGTGATTTACCCTTTAATTTTTTACTGTTATTTTTACTATTTTTTTGTGTATTACTTTGAATCTTTTTTTTTCTAGTTTCCTTTTGGACCTTTTTGCTTCATTGTTTTGCCATAAAAGCTTTGAGTGACTTTGTAGGTGTGAGTAAGGGAGAATGTGTATGTGGTGGATTTGGGGTTATGCAATGAATAACCTTCTTCACTTATTCGCTGAGTAAATATTTTTGTTGAAATGTGATATTTTTTTCTTTCCGCTAGTTGCCCTAAATTATATTTGCAATTTGCATTGACAATAGTTGCTTTAAAAATTAAGATTGATTTTGGTTCAACATTGGGCAAGTAGGTATAAACATTTAAATAAAATTTTTCAAAAAAATTTAAATGTGTGCGAGACAATTTTCGTAGTTTTTTGGGTCGATACGGTTAATTTTTGCATGAATTGACTTCTAGGTAAGCATTATAGCGGAGGTGTTATTTTTTATAACTAAATTTTAGAATGGTGTTTGGAAAAAAATTGTTGATATAAGTAATTTAAAAAATTTTTAAAAGCTTTAAATTAAAAAAAAATATTTAAATAAAATAACAGATTTCTGTTTTTTTGTTTATAAAGTTTGTGTTATTTTAATTGATATAAAATTTCTTTCTGGGTATTATTGCATTCTTAAATTTAATATATAAAAATAGTCGTGATCGACCGTTTGTGAGCTTTTTGGTTTGTTTTTTTAATAAAATTATCATTTATTAGAAATCTGCGTCCCCGTATAGATTTTTGTTATTCTTGCTTTAAATTTCTAATTTCTATTTCAATTATTTTTGGCTTTGCTCATGAGTTTAAGCTAAAACATTCTGGCAAATATCGGGTGGGCAAAAAAATCACCCTATTAGAAGATGCTCTTGTTTTTGCAAATGGTGGCAAATGTCAAATCTGTTTTGACATTTGTGAACCCAACAGATGTAGAATACAAGTGAGCAAGCCATGGAGTGATACAATCCCCAAAAACCGGGTTATAATTGTGTCTATTTTTTTGCGTAACAATTTGCCACCGATTCTCCGGTCGTCCGACACCGACTGCGC
>CAUZWR010000076.1:0-14123 GCA_963583895.1 Melanophora roralis
GACTTTTTGGCCAAAATTGGTAGTGATCACAGATTTTACCCCTTTTGGCTCTAGATTCCGAGAAAAACGCATTTAAAGTTTTCTATATGAAAATCCTCAAAAAATCGACTTTTTGGCCAAAATTGGTAGTGATCACAGATTTACCCCTTTTGGCTCTAGATTCCGAGAAAAACGCATTTAAAGTTTTCTATATGAAAATCCTCAAAAAATCGACTTTTTGGCCAAAATTGGTAGTGATCACAGATTTTACCCCTTTTGGGTCTAGATTCCGGGAAAAACGCATTTAAAGTTTTCTATATAAAAATCCTCAAAAAATCAACTTTTTGGCCAAAATTGGTAGTGATCACAGATTTACCCCTTTTGGCTCTAGATTCCGAGAAAAACGCATTTAAAGTTTTCTATATGAAAATCCTCAAAAAATCAATTTTTGGCTAAAATTGGTAGTGATCACAGATTTTACCCCTTTTGGGTCTAGATTCCGGGAAAAACGCATTTAAAGTTTTCTATATGAAAATCCTCTAAAAATCGACTTTTTGGCCAAAATTGGTAGTGATCACAGATTTTACCCCTTTTGGCTCTAGATTCCGAGAAAAACGCATTTAAAGTTTTCTATATGAAAATCCTCTAAAAATCGACTTTTTGGCCAAAATTGGTAGTGATCACAGATTTTCCCCTTTTGGCTCTAGATTCCGAGAAAAACGCATTTAAAGTTTTCTATATGAAAGTCCTCAAAAAATCGACTTTTTGGCCAAAATTGGTAGTGATCACAGATTTACCCCTTTTGGCTCTAGATTCCGAGAAAAACGCATTTAAAGTTTTCTATATGAAAATCCTCAAAAAATCGACTTTTTGGCCAAAATTGGTAGTGATCACAGATTTTACCCCTTTTGGCTCTAGATTCCGAGAAAAACGCATTTAAAGTTTTCTATATGAAAATCCTCAAAAAATCGACTTTTTGGCCAAAATTGGTAGTGATCACAGATTTTACCCCTTTTGGCTCTAGATTCCGAGAAAAACCCATTTAAAGTTTTCTATATGAAAATCCTCAAAAAATCGACTTTTTGGCCAAAATTGGTAATGATCACAGATTTTACCCCTTTTGGCTCTAGATTCCGAGAAAAACGCATTTAAATTTTTCTATATGAAAATCCTCAAAAAATCGACTTTTTGGCCAAAATTTGTTAGTGATCACAGATTTTACCCCTTTTGGCTCTAGATTCCGAGAAAAACGCATTTAAAGTTTTCTATATGAAAGTCCTCAAAAAATCGACTTTTTGGCCAAAATTGGTAGTGATCACAGATTTACCCCTTTAGGCTCTAGATTCCGAGAAAAACGAATTTAAAGTTTTCTATATGAAAATCCTCAAAAAATCGACTTTTTGGCCAAAATTGGTAGTGATCACAGATTTTACCCCTTTTGGCTCTAGATTCCGAGAAAAACGCATTTAAAGTTTTTTATATGAAAATCCTCAAAAAATCGACTTTTTGGCCAAAATTGGTAGTGATCACAGATTTTACCCCTTTTGGCTCTAGATTCCGAGAAAAACGCATTTAAAGTTTTCTATATGAAAATCCTCAAAAAATCGACTTTTTGGCCAAAATTGGTAGTGATCACAGATTTACCCCTTTTGGCTCTAGATTCCGAGAAAAACGCATTTAAAGTTTTCTATATGAAAGTCCTCAAAAAATCAATTTTTGGCCAAAATTGGTAGTGATCACAGATTTTACCCTTTTTGGCTCTAAGGGCTCTAGATTCCGAGAAAAACACATTTAAAGTTTTCTATATGAAAATCCTCAAAAAATAAACTTTTTGGCCAAAATTGGTAGTGATCACAGATTTTACCCCTTTTGGCTCTAAGGGCTCTAGATTCCGAGAAAAACGCATTTAAAGTTTTCTATATGAAAATCCTTAAGAAATCAACTTTTGGGCCAAAATTGGTAGTGATCACAGATTTTACCCCTTTTGGCTCTAAAGGCTCTAGTAAAGTTTTTTATATGAAAATCCTAAAAAAATCGACTTTTTGGTCAAAATTGGTAGTGATCACAGATTTTGGCCCTTTTTCCTCTAAAGGCTCTTGTCTAGTTTTCGAGAAAAAAAACATTTAAAGATTTTTATATGAAAAAACTCAAAAAATCGACTTTTGGGTCAAAATTGGTAGCGATCACAGATTTTTCTCCTTTTCCCTCTAGCTCTTCTAGTTTTCAAGAAAAACACATTTAAAGTTTTTGTTAGGATGTTTTTTCTTCAGAACAGACTTTATTAATAATTCATTTGTGTTAATTTCATTTATGTAACAACAGTTATAAAGTATTTATCATATTTTACTATTATTATTATTTTACTTACAAAAGATCAGGGTTTGAAAAAAATTTGTGTTGCTTAGTACTTTTAAAACTTAACATAGTTCCCTTCAACACAAATATTTTGTTTACACCTTTTGATATCTTAATTTATTATGTACATAATTGTTATACCACTCACATTGTGATAAAGGTATATATCAGTTTGTCATTCCGTTTGTAATTTCTTTATTATCCATTTGCGACCCCTTAAAGTACAAGGTGGCGCAAAAAAAAAAACCTTCCGATGTTTTTTGGCTGTAATTTAAAAAAAAATATGAAAAACTTTGATTCTTCTTGTGGATTATTTTTATTTGGTCTTTTAATTATTTTTACACCAAGTCGAGAATATGATGTCATGTAAATGGCCGCTGCCACAGTTGATTGTCATTTGAGCCCTTTTTATGGCATTTTCCATCACTTTGGCCAAAACTTCCGGCGATAGGTCCCCACATTCTTGATGGATATTGTCTTTAAGAGCTGCAAGAGTCTGAGGCTTGTTGACATAAGCACGCGACTTCAAAAAGCCCCACAAAAAGAAGTCTGGAGCGGTCAAATCAGGCGATCTTGCTGGCCAGTTCAAATCGCCAAAACGGGAGATTAGGCGCCCGGGAAATGCATCCTTTAGCATATCGGTTGTGGCACGTGCAGTGTGTGCTGTTGCAGCGTCCTGTTGGAACCACATGTTTTCCAATCCCAATTCATCAAGTTGCGGCAAAATGAACTCGTTGATCATTGCTCTGTAGCGCTCACCATTCACAGTAACCGTTTGGCCCGCGACGTCTTCGAAGAAAAAAGGTCCGATGACTCCTCCAGCGAAAACAGCACACCATACAGTAACTTTGAGCGGGTGTAATGGCTCTTCGTGGGTCATATGCGGATTTTCAGTGCCTCAGAAGCGTAAATTTTGCATATTTACGTACCCGCTAAGATGGAAATGGGCGTCATCACTCATGATTATTTTTGATGAAAAATCATCTTCCTCTTGGTGGTGATTAAGGATGGCTTGAGCGTATGTTAGACGCGATTGGCGGTCAGCAGCTAACAGCTGATGCATCGTCTGGACTTTGTACGGAAACATCTTCAAATCTTGTACCAAAATTCGCTGTAAAGACCGTCGACTGATAGCCATTTGCGTGGCACGTCGTCTGGTCGATGTCGACGGCGCTTCCATGACATCTTCGGCTACAGCAGCAATATTCTCTGCAGAACGGCTACTCCAGGGTTTGCCACGTCTGGCAGCATCTCGTGTTGTGGCAGTCTCTTCGAGGCGAGCGGCTAAACGTCGCAGTGTTTCACCAGTAGGCGTTGGACGGCTAGAAAATCTGCGACGAAATTCACGTTGTGCCAAAGTCACCGACCGATTATTGGTCAAATAAATGGTCACCAATATTCCGCATTCTGGAGCAGTGTAGCGTAACATTGTTTATTAACGTGTATTTCGCATGTGTTTACTACACAAAAGTCAAAACAGAACTGACATTAGGGGCCAATTGCAAAATTTATAGCATTTTCTGATAGGAGGATTACTTTTGCGCCCCCTTGTATATATATTCTGGATCCTTATAGATAGGGAGGTTGATATAGCCATGTCCGTCTGTTGAAATCAAGTTTCCGAAGTCAAATAAAAAGATACAGACCAGTTATTGGTGTAGAGCTATTAGACATGTCCTGAAGACAATCGCTATTTAAAATCAACACAATCGGTTCACTATTGACCGAGATATAAGCGCGAAAACCCAAAGTAACCCATTTTTTTTAGGACAAAATCCGTGCATATATCCCTCTATATCTCAGTAAGTATAGGCATATTTGCCACAAAACTTGGCCCGAACACTTGATGCGCGCACTGCACTAAAACGGTGCGCGCGCACTGAAACCGTGCGTGCGCACTAAAGCTGTGCGCGCGCACTTAAACCGTGTGTGCGCACTGAAACGGTGCGCGCACACTGAAACCGTGTGTGCGCACTAAAACGGTGCGCGCGCACTAAAGCTGTGCGCGCGCACTGAAACCATGCGTGCGCACTGAAACCGTGCGTGCGCACTAAAACGGTGCGTGCGCACTAAAACAATGCGCGCGCACTGAAACCGTGCGTGCGCACTAAAGCTGTGCGCGCGCACTGAAACCGTGCGTGCGCACTAAAACAATGCGCGCGCACTGAAACGGTGCGTGCGTACTTCAACGGTGCGCGCGCACTAAAGCTGTGCGTGCGCACTGAAACCGTGTGTGCGCACTGAAACGGTGCGCGCACACTGAAACCGTGCGTGCGCACTAAAACGGTGCGCGTGCACTGAAACCATGCGTGCGCACTACAGCTGTGCGCGCGCACTGAAACCGTGCGTGCGCACTTAAACCGTGCGTGCGCACTGAAACGGTGCTTGCGCACTGAAACCGTGCGTGCGCACTAAAACGGTGCGCGCGCACTAAAACAATGCGCGCGCACTGAAACCGTTCGTGCGCACTAAAGCTGTGCGCGCGCACTGAAACCGTGCGTGCGCACTAAAACGGTGCGCGCGCATTGAAACCGTGCGTACGCACTTAAACGGTGCGCGCGCACTAAAGCTGTGCGTGCGCACTGAAACCGTGCGTGCGCACTAAAACGGTGCGCGCGCACTGAAACCGTGTGTGCGCACTGAAACGGTGCGTGCCCACTAAAGCTGTGCGCGCGCACTGAAACCGTGCGTGCGCACTAAAACAATGCGCGCGCACTGAAACGGTGCGTGCGCACTTAAACGGTGCGCGCGCACTAAAGCTGTGCGTGCGCACTGAAACCGTGCGTGCGCACTAAAACGGTGCGCGCGCACTGAAACCGTGTGTGCGCACTAAAACCAGCTTTAGTGCGCACGCACCGTTTCAGTGCGCGCGCACCGTTTTAGTGCGCACGCACGGTTTCAGTGCGCGCGCATTGTTTTAGTGCGCACGCACGGTTTCAGTGCGCGCGCACAGCTTTAGTGCGCACGCACAGTTTTAATGCGCACGCACGGTTTCAGTGCGCGCGCACAGCTTTAGTGCGCACGCACGGTTTCAGTGCGCGCGCACAGCTTTAGTGCGCACGCACCGTTTTAGTGCGCACGCACGGTTTCAGTGCGCGCGCACAGCTTTAGTGCGCACGCACTGTTTCAGTGCGCACGCATGGTTTCAGTGCGCACGCACAGCTTTAGTGCGCGCGCACCGTTGAAGTGCGCACGCACCGTTTCAGTGCGCGCGCATTGTTTTAGTGCGCACGCACGGTTTCAGTGCGCGCGCACAGCTTTAGTGCGCACGCACGGTTTCAGTGCGCGCGCATTGTTTTAGTGCGCACGCACAGCTTTAGTGCACACGCACTGTTTCAGTGCGCACGCATGGTTTCAGTGCGCGCGCACAGCTTTAGTGCGCGCGCACCGTTTTAGTGCGCACACACGGTTTCAGTGCGCACGCACAGCTTTAGTGCGCACGCACGGTTACAGTGCACGCGCACCGTTTTAGTGCGCACGCACGGTTTCAGTGCGCGCACACAGCTTTAGTGCGCACGCACTATTTCAGTGCGCACACATGGTTTCAGTGCGCGCGCACAGCTTTAGTGCGCACGCACGGTTTCAGTGCGCGCGCACAGCTTTAGTGCGCACGCACGGTTTCAGTGCGCGCGCATTGTTTTAGTGCGCACGCACAGCTTTAGTGCGCACGCACTGTTTCAGTGCACCGTTTTAGTGCGCACACACGGTTTCAGTGCGCACGCACAGCTTTAGTGCGCACGCACGGTTACAGTGCACGCGCACCGTTTTAGTGCGCACGCACGGTTTCAGTGCGCGCACACAGCTTTAGTGCGCACGCACTATTTCAGTGCGCACACATGGTTTCAGTGCGCGCGCACAGCTTTAGTGCGCACGCACGGTTTCAGTGCGCGCGCATTGTTTTAGTGCGCACGCACAGCTTTAGTGCGCACGCACTGTTTCAGTGCGCACGCATGGTTTCAGTGCGCGCGCACAGCTTTAGTGTGCGCGCACGGTTTCAGTGCGCACGCACCGTTTCAGTGCGCGCGCACAGCTGTAGTGCACACGCATGGTTTCAGTGCACGCGCACCGTTTTAGTGCGCACGCACGGTTTTAGTGCGCGCACACAGCTTTAGTGCGCACGCACTATTTCAGTGCGCACACATGGTTTCAGTGCGCGCGCACAGCTTTAGTGCGCACGCACGGTTTCAGTGCGCGCGCACAGCTTTAGTGCGCACGCACCGTTTTAGTGCGCACGCACGGTTTCAGTGCGCACGCACAGCTTTAGTGCGCGCGCACCGTTTAAGTGCGTACGCACGGTTTCAATGCGCGCGCACCTTTTTAGTGCGCACGCACGGTTTCAGTGCGCGCGCACAGCTTTAGTGCGCACGGACGGTTTCAGTGCGCACGCACGGTTTCAGTGCGCGCGCACAGCTTTAGTGCGCACGCACCGTTTCAGTGCGCGCGCATTGTTTTAGTGCGCACGCACGGTTTCAGTGCGCGCGCACAGCTTTAGTGAACACGCACCGTTTCAGTGCGCGCGCACCGTTTTAGTGCGCACGCACGGTTTCAGTGCGCGCGCACCGTTTAAGTGCGCACGCACGGTTTTAGTGCGCACGCACCGTTTCAGTGCGCACGCACGGTTTCAGTGCGCGCGCACAGCTTTAGTGCGCACGCACCGTTTTAGTGCGCACGCACGGTTTCAGTGCGCACGTATGGTTTTAGTGCGCGCGCACAGCTTTAGTGCGCGCGCACCGTTTTAGTGCGCACGCACAGTTTCAGTGCGCGCGCACAGCTTTAGTGCGCACGCACTGTTTCAGTGCGCACGCATGGTTTCAGTGCGCGCGCACAGCTTTAGTGCGCGCGCACCGTTTTAGTGCGCACACACGGTTTCAGTGCGCACGCACAGCTTTAGTGCGCACGCACGGTTACAGTGCGCACGCACATCTTCATTGCTCCCGCACGGTTTCAGTGCGCACGCACCGTTTCAGTGCGCGAGTTACATTCCCATTTCCCAAACCAATAATATTGGCTGGTAAAGTGTAGGGAATCAAAGAGCTTCAGATTACATTTTGGTTTCCCACACTTTTACAGACAGGTAATATGATGCATTGCATTTGCTTACCTTAGCAAAATAAGTTTAATGTAGAAATATTGTTTTCTCACATTCTTACTTTGTATGAATGGGAGAATTTTTTAGATTTCAGTCTTAAGACCATCATAGAATAATAAAGACGTCAAGTAAAACAATCTTGTGTTTTTATTAAACTTAACTGGCGCAGTCGGTGAAGAAAAAAATTAAATAAAAACTTAACGGCTGTATTCGTAATAAACACATATTTTGAGTTTTAAGTGAACAATAGTTATAACGGGATTTTAGTATTATAAATCTCTTTTAAAATTTCGTATGCATAAGCTGGCAATAACGGCATTTTAACTATTGTAACAAACTTTGGTGAAAAAAAAAATTAAATAAAATTTAAGAAATTTAAATTACTGTAAGAACATGAGCAGATTTGACGAAAATAGAGATTTGCATCAAGCCGACGGGGCAATGCAGGAGAAGATCGCAGAATTAGAGGCGGTCCTGCGAATGCAGGAGAAAAAAATCCTCCAACAACAACAGCAATTACAACAAGAGCAGCAACAACGTGAACAGCTGCAACAACAGCAATTACATCAGGAACATCGAGTACAACAGCAGCATTTGCAACAACAACAACAACAGCAATTACATCAAGAACATCAAATACAACAGCAGCAGCAAGTACACCAACAGCAGATTCATCAGCAGAATTATATTATAATGGAACCGAAAGACGTGATTCAGCAGTTTCGGCAAATTAGACCGCTTGGTACCAACCATAGCATCAATGGATTCATAAAATCCATAGAGATGTTAATAGATCTCTGTGGAGCTAACACAGCATTGATAAGGTTTGGGATACAGATTATAGTAAATGAAAAAATTACCGCAGACTTCGCAACATATATAAGACAACTTGGAGACATCTCATGGGATGAATTGAAAGCAAAGTTGAGGGCCCAAGCCAGACCGAAGACATCATATGCTGAGATTTTCAACAGGTGCCGATACATTAAAGTAAGTAATTTAAGAGAACTTTTTCACTGTTTCGAATTAGCAAAAAATGAAATAAGCGAAATTTACGAACTGGATGACAATAAATCTATGTTGTATAGGTCAGAAAATGTAGACAGGGACTTGGCGAATATATTAATTGAGAAAATAGATGGACCACTCAGAGTGCATCTAGATGAAAGTTTGACATTAAACGACATAGTAAACAAATATACTAAACTTAGATTGCTGGACGACAGTAGGGCTATTGACAGTAGGCATAAGGCAGATAAGAAATTCGGAAATAACTACTATAGGGACAAGGCGGACAGACAACAAAATTTTAATCGAAACTACAACCGGCAAAAGTCCGAGCCAAACCCTAATAACAATTGGGAAAATTCTGTGACAAACAGCTCTCGATTTGAGCCAAGTAGTAGTTCTAAAGGAAATTATTTTCGGGAACAAGGCAGTGGAAACTTTAGAGGAAATAAGCAGGAGCGATACCGTCAGAATAATAATGTGGGGAATTGGCAGAATAAGGCACAAAGAACAACCTAAGTTTGTTAGAAAATCATTGCAGAATGTACATGAATATAACATTAAAAGACCTTTAAAATATGAAGCTGACAGTATAGAAAAGACGACTTTTAATAACGATGACGAGGATATTGACTTTGAGTACTTGATGAGACGCTTTAAAAATCTCAGAGAGAAATTTTTAAGCAACGAAACCTAATTGGTTTCGTGTCCTCTGGGAAGAGAAAATATATATAATGACTGAATAATGAAAAGAGAAAAAAATCCTAAATTTTCAGACTCTAGTAACAATTCTACTACTACTCCTATTAACCTTTCATGCTGAGGGATTTTTGCAAATTAGCCAACTACCAGACAATAATGGATTTATCGACATCAAGATTGGTGATGTAGAAATAGTCAATACTACTAACACAGTGGTTCATATTGTAAATGTTATAGAAATATTGGAAACTCTTAAAATGTTAGAGGAAAATATTGAAAAAATAGATATAAGTAATCGGCAAATTCTTTTAGAAAAAATACGGATTATACATGAAAAAATTTTGACAATAAAACCAAAACAACAGAGGGAAAAGAGAGGCTTGATAAATATCCTTGGTACTGCACAAAAATGGCTCTTTGGAACAATGGACGACGACGACAGGACAGAAATTATGGAACATATTTCCACAATCGAAGGAAATAATAGGAACATAATAAAGACAATAAACAACCAGATAATCATAAATGACTCATTTAATAAATCACTTATTAATTTAAAAAACTCAATAGAGGAAGATAGGAATAATATAAACTCCGCTCTCGAACAAGTCAGGAAGAATAATAATGAAATAGTGAAACGGTACTTGTACCTAGACCAATTTTAAAAATTAAATGTATTAGAAGACAAAATAGAAAAAATTCAAGACAATATTGCATCTGCAAAAAACAATTTTATTCACCCTAGTATATTTACAAAGAAAGAAATCGAAACCTTTAATATTGATTTTTATAAACTAAAATTACTTAAAATCGGAGTGATGACTTTCAGGGACAGTTCCTTAATAATAGCTATACAAATTCCTGATAAATTCATAACTACACAATTAAGACTACTTACCGCAGTACCAAACTCAAATAATATGGAAATTGATGAACCTAATGAAAATATTATCGAAATTAATAATGTTATTTTACACTATAAGGAAAATTGTATATTTAAACATCTCCAAAAAAGCAACCATTGTTCAATTAAAGCTAATTGTAAGTATATATTCAATAACAAAACGGAAACAATAGAATTAGATGAAGAAACTATTCTGTTGAAAAATGCTAGAAAAATTAATCTAAAACAAAATTGTGACAGTAGAAATCTAAGCTTATCAGGAAACTACCTATTAAGTATAAATAATTGTAGTATTACAATTGATAACCAAACTTTTAAAAATAAAAAGCAGATAATAAACGAAAAATTCTTTTTCCCACCAACACAAATTATTAATGTAACAAAACCTAATGTAGAATTTGAAAACATTGTGTTGGAACATAAAAATAATATTAATCAAATAAATGAATTAAAAGTCCATAGTAAGGTCTCATATGGATTAAACACAACACTAATTATCACTATTGTACTCATATTAATGTATATTGTAATAAAAAATAGAAAGTCTGGTACAAATAGAACACAAGTCGTAACTATATCTCAGAATCCTGACATAAAAGATATCATAGATAAATACAAACCAAGTATGTAAAAAAAAAAAAAAGAAATAAAAAATAAAAAAAAAAAAAAAAAAAAAAAAAGAAAGAACGAAAAATGTATGTAACTTTAAAAATGTTAAATACATACTTAATCATGTAAATGCTATTAGTTATATTACACTAAAACCCAGGAGTGTTTTAGACAAGGGATGGAGGAGTTACATTCCCATTTCCCAAACCAATAATATTGGCTGGTAAAGTGTAGGGAATCAAAGAGCTTCAGATTACATTTTGGTTTCCCACACTTTTACAGACAGGTAATATGATGCATTGCATTTGCTTACCTTAGCAAAATAAGTTTAATGTAGAAATATTGTTTTCTCACATTCTTACTTTGTATGAATGGGAGAATTTTTTAGATTTCAGTCTTAAGACCATCATAGAATAATAAAGACGTCAAGTAAAACAATCTTGTGTTTTTATTAAACTTAACTCGCGCGCACAGCTGTAGTGCACACGCATGGTTTCAGTGCACGCGCACCGTTTTAGTGCGCACGCACGGTTTCAGTGCGCGCGCACAGCTTTAGTGCGCACGCACTATTTCAGTGCGCACACATGGTTTCAGTGCGCGCGCACAGCTTTAGTGCGCGCGCACCGTTTTAGTGCGCACACATGGTTTCAGTGCGCACGCACAGCTTTAGTGCGCACGCACGGTTACAGTGCGCACGCACATCTTCAGTGCGCACGCACGGTTTCAGTGCGCACGCACGGTTTCAGTGCGCGCGCACCGTTTTAGTGCAGTGCGCGCATCAAGTGTTCGTGCCAAGTTTTGTGGCAAATATGCCTATACTTACTGAGATATAGAGGGATATATGCACGGATTTTGTCCTAAAAAAAATGGGTTACTTTGGGTTTTCGCGCTTATATCTCGGTCAATAGTGAACCGATTATGCTGATTTTAAATAGCGATTGTCTTCAGGACATGTCTAATAGCTCTACACCAATAACTGGTCTGTATCTTTTTATTTGACTTCGGAAACTTGATTTCAACAGACGGACATGGCTATATCAACCTCCCTATCTATAAGGATCCAGAATATATATACAAGGGGGCGCAAAAGTAATCCTCCTATCAGAAAATGCTATAAATTTTGCAATTGGCCCCTAATGTCAGTTCTGTTTTGACTTTTGTGTAGTAAACACATGCGAAATACACGTTAATAAACAATGTTACGCTACACTGCTCCAGAATGCGGAATATTGGTGACCATTTATTTGACCAATAATCGGTCGGTGACTTTGGCACAACGTGAATTTCGTCCAACGCCTACTGGTGAAACACTGCGACGTTTAGCCGCTCGCCTCGAAGAGACTGCCACAACACGAGATGCTACCAGACGTGGCAAACCCTGGAGTAGCCGTTCTGCAGAGAATATTGCTGCTGTAGCCGAAGATGTCATGGAAGCGCCGTCGACATCGACCAGACGACGTGCCACGCAAATGGCTATCAGTCGACGGTCTTTACAGCGAATTTTGGTACAAGATTTGAAGATGTTTCCTTACAAAGTCCAGACGATGCATCAGCTGTTAGCTGCTGACCGCCAATCGCGTCTAACATACGCTCAAGCCATCCTTAATCACCACCAAGAGGAAGATGATTTTTCATCAAAAATAATCATGAGTGATGACGCCCATTTCCATCTTAGCGGGTACGTAAATATGCAAAATTTACGCTTCTGAGGCACTGAAAATCCGCATATGACCCACGAAGAGCCATTACACCCGCTCAAAGTTACTGTATGGTGTGCTGTTTTCGCTGGAGGAGTCATCGGGCCTTTTTTCTTCGAAGACGTCGCGGGCCAAACGGTTACTGTGAATGGTGAGCGCTACAGAGCAATGATCAACGAGTTCATTTTGCCGCAACTGTGGTTCCAACAGGACGGTGCAACAGCACACACTGCACGTGCCACAACCGATATGCTAAAGGATGCATTTCCCGGGCGCCTAATCTCCCGTTTTGGCGATTTGAACTGGCCAGCAAGATCGCCTGATTTGACCGCTCCAGACTTCTTTTTGTGGGGCTTTTTGAAGTCGCGTGCTTATGTCAACAAGCCTCAGACTCTTGCAGCTCTTAAAGACAATATCCATCAAGAATGTGGGGACCTATCGCCGGAAGTTTTGGCCAAAGTGATGGAAAATGCCATAAAAAGGGCTCAAATGACAATCAACTGTGGCAGCGGCCATTTACATGACATCATATTCTCGACTTGGTGTAAAAATAATTAAAAGACCAAATAAAAATAATCCACAAGAAGAATCAAAGTTTTTCATATTTTTTTTTTAAATTACAGCCAAAAAACATCGGAAGGTTTTTTTTTTGCGCCACCTTGTACTTTAAGGGGTCGCAAATGGATAATAAAGAAATTACAAACGGAATGACAAACTGATATATACCTTTATCACAATGTGAGTGGTATAACAATTATGTACATAATAAATTAAGATATCAAAAGGTGTAAACAAAATATTTGTGTTGAAGGGAACTATGTTAAGTTTTAAAAGTACTAAGCAACACAAATTTTTTTCAAACCCTGATCTTTTGTAAGTAAAATAATAATAATAGTAAAATATGATAAATACTTTATAATTGTTGTTACATAAATGAAATTAACACAAATGAATTATTAATAAAGTCTGTTCTGAAGAAAAAACATCCTAACAAAAACTTTAAATGTGTTTTTCTTGAAAACTAGAAGAGCTAGAGGGAAAAGGAGAAAAATCTGTGATCAATACCAATTTTGACCCAAAAGTCGATTTTTTGAGTTTTTTCATATAAAAATTTTTAAATGTTTTTTTCTCGAAAACTAGACAGGGCCTTAAGAGGTAAAAGGGCCAAAATCTGTGATCACTACCAATTTTGACCAAAAAGTCGATTTTTTTAGGATTTTCATATAAAAAACTTTACTAGAGCCTTTAGAGCCAAAAGGGGTAAAATCTGTGATCACTACCAATTTTGGCCCAAAAGTTGATTTCTTAAGGATTTTCATATAGAAAACTTTAAATGCGTTTTTCTCGGAATCTAGAGCCCTTAGAGCCAAAAGGGGTGAAATCTGTGATCACTACCAATTTTGCCCAAAAAGTCGATTTTTAGAGGATTTTCATATAGAAAACTTTAAGTGCGTTTTTCTCGGAATCTAGAGCCCTTAGAGCCAAAAGGGGTAAAATCTGTGATCACTACCAATTTTGGCCATAAAGTCGATTTTTAGAGGATTTTCATATAGAAAACTTTAAATGCGTTTTTCTCGTAATCTAGAGCCCTTAGAGCCAAAAGGGGTGAAATCTGTGATCACTACCAATTTTGGCCAAAAAGTCGATTTTTTGAGGATTTTCATATAGAAAACTTTAAATGCGTTTTTCTCGTAATCTAGAGCCCTTAGAGCCAAAAGGGGTGAAATCTGTGATCACTACCAATTTTGGCCAAAAAGTCAATTTTTAGAGGATTTTCATA
>CAUZWR010000077.1:0-14187 GCA_963583895.1 Melanophora roralis
ACGTTTGCTTTTCCTTCTATGGTCAATAGTAACATGCCCTTAACTGCAGGCTGTTTATTTTTTTTAGGTTGTTCAAATGCTTTTAATTCTTACAACCTTCACATAAGTGATAACGGTATATATAAATTTGTCATTCCGTTTGTAATATCTTCTGTCTGCGACCCCATAAAGTTTATAATTTCTTGGCTCATATAGACATAGATGTCGATTTATGGATGTCCGTCTGTTTTGAAAGCCCTTCGATGTCGCATAAGTCCGTAGGTGATATCAAATTATTCGAAATATCTACGAAAAAATCGCTTTTGAAATTAAGCAATATCGCCCAAACACTGAGGGAGATATAAGCCAACAACCAAACTACCTCTTTTTACTTCTTTCCTTCAACCCGCAGTTGCCGCTGCGCAGGTGCATTGTTAGACCTACTCCCATTAATTGTTTTCTAACGAACACGCACCTTACAGTATTGCCAAACAAAATGTTGCTTTTAAAATTTTTTTTAATCGCTCCTGCAGCTTCCAGGGTGTTCCAATAGATTTAATTTAAGACCAACGCCAACTAATTTTTCCTCCTTAACGTTTGTGTAGAACATACTTGCCCCCTATCTCAAGCCCCTGACAGGAATTTCTGACAGAGTCGCCTTTAGGAGAATAAAATATATCACAGATCCCCACTAGGTTTTTCTCCCAAACACATTTCTAGAACATACCGATACTCTATCTTTATCCCCTTAGGGGGTTGCCATACAAAATTTTGTAAAAACCCCCATAATTTCCCCAGATTCGGCCTTTTAGAGTTAAGGAGTATGACCAACCTCCATTAGTTTCTCTTCCCAAACTTATTCCTAGAACATACTAACCTCTATCCCTATCGCCTAAGTGTTCTTCCGTACAAATCTGGGAAAATTGTAATAAATCCCCGCTAGAGCTTCTAGGTTACCCATTGATAGGTCAAATGTAGCACTGACCCCAACTCATTTTTCCTTGCAAACATTTCCTTAAACATTCTTACCCCTGATCGCCACCTGCTAAGAGGTTGCCATACAAAATTTAAAAAAATAGTAAAACCCCTACAGGTTATAAGGGGTATATAAGATTCAGCACAGCCGAATATGACGCTTTTACTTATTTTTTGCATAACTAAAAATATAGAAAAAATGGCAAAAAGCAATTTATTTTTCATACTCAAACATTAGTCCTTTTGTTTATAAAAATAAAGATTTTTTCTTAAAAAAACACATTTATTTTAAGGCCTATTGTGTTACTTGCCTATTTTATCGTTAAGTAAAATTAATCAGTCTTAAAAATATCAAGAACATCATGACCTCCAAAATTTTTGGCATAGACTAACGTTTCAAAGCCAAAAAAAACATCGGTTCTTATTAAAATAATTAACTAATTAATGAATTAGCTTTTACGCCATTATTGCATCTTCATTTTGATAGGCTATATAAAACTATTCAAAGTTGGAAAATCTTTATAAAATAATATTAGTCCAGCCAATTTCAGACTAAAAGTAAAGTTTACAAATAAAAATAAACATCGGTTGTGATGGTTTTGTTTAAGGGCCCTTGTCTTCACACGAAAATATTCAAAATAAAATTTTTTTAAAAATTTTCAAACTGTATATGTATATGCAATGTTGTTCTTCAGACGATATGTTGATTTGCTAGAAAGTGAGGAACCTTTTCATTGTATAGCTGCCCAGACTCAAATAACATATTTTTAGACTAAAACTGTTAAGTAGGCTGGGATAAAAAACAAATGTTTTGTAAAATTTATCTATTAAGATATTTTTGCTCAAATAATGATTTGTTCAATGTGTTTTTTAACGACATTTTCCGCATTTTCCGCAGGCTATGAAACATGTGTGTCTAAAAACTGTACAAAATTTTATTAGGTTATTTATAATTTTTTCTCTCCGCTAATGCATATTTTATTTCAAGGGTCTATAACGAAAATACGAATCCTTAAAATTAAAGTGAAAAAACTCTAGGTTTTGATTATATGTTATCAATAAATATATGTGTGCTACACTAGAAAAGAAAGTTTTTTTTTGACCTTTTTTTGAAAAAGGATACTTCTAAGGTAGGCCTATCCTTCCTCGAAATCGTGAGAAGTATTATAGAGCATGCTATATCGTATGTTTTTCAAAATTTTATTCATTTAATGCAAATTTTATTTTACGAATATATGGGAAGAGCCTGAAAGTATAAGTAATTAAGTTTTATTTTTTTAAATATATCTTCCAAGTTTTAATTTTTTATTATAACTCCTTTTTTGGCCATTCGTTATATGAAATTGCTACATTATCGTGTGTCATACCAACCCCAAATAGAAATAAATGTAGATATACCTTTTTTTAATAATTGAAATTTATTATTAACGTGCATGCTAACTTATAAATACATACAAAACTACCAATTACCCGCAATTTGGTAAGCAACGTTTTATATATTAACTAACACAAAGTACTAAATGCGATAAAAAAAGGAAAACTTGGATAATTTTTTATAAAATCTTCATTCAGAATCTAAAGTTGTCTTTTTTTTTTGACAGTCTTTAAGCGCCCCCAATTTGTTGTCAAAAAGTATTTTTTGGCAACTTAATAGACTTTTGTCTCAATCTGTCGACCTGATTGACCTTAACTTTATACATATATTTAAATGATTCAAAATATAAAAAAATGCATGAATTCCTTCAGCCTCAATATGGGCTCATATTAATTACCTTCATGTTTTTAGACCTAAGATCCCACAAAATTCAAAAAATATATATGTATATAAAATGTAAAAAATCTACTCTATGTCTACTTTTCTGACTTCCGACCTTGTTCTGGATGAATAATCTTAAATTTTATATTTCTAAAGCATTAAGCTCAAAAAAAAAATATAAAAAGTACCATATGTTTCAAAAGTACTTTTTGCCCACTTTGCTGAACACTGATCCTGATATGCATCAAAAGCTTTAAAGTTTTTTAATCCAGAGTCATAAACTTTAAAAATCAGAAAAATACCAAAATTGAAAAAAGGTATTTTTTGACCTCTTTGACTACCTCTGAACACATCCTAAGTCAATTGCAAATTAGGCCCAGCTGCATTAAAACTACCCAGTCTTGCCCCTTAGGTTCCAATATATAAAAAAAATACTTAAAACATATTCTAATATTTTTAAAACCTGTCGAACGCAGTTTAAATTTTTTTCTATCTTCGTTGGCTTAGAAGTTACAATATATACCTTATTAGCTTAGAAATTACTTAGCCTTGTCCCTTAGAGTTCCTTAGTTCAAAACAAGGACTAGTAACATACCCGGAGTTTTTTCAAGCCAGCCCAATGCATTTTTAATTTTGTTTTTTTAATTAATTTACAAATACCTTAAAAGTATCAATATAGAATTAATTTTTTTAACGTATTTAACTTATAGAATCAAAATCTTGCAAAAAAATTGGAAAAAAAATTTGGACCTGTCAAATGCAATTTGAATTATATACTGTTTCTCTCAGATTAAACCATTTAAATTTTTATATAACTTAATTTGAGAACTTAGATTTTAGTCTGGCTTTATCTAAAGATTCAGTATATTAAATAAGCAAAACAAAAAAGAGGACCAAGAAGCTTTTAGAATGTAGTTTTTTCCCCTGTTCTACCCCCTAGTGGTCTAAAATTTTAAAAATTTCTAGCTTTGAGCATATTTAAAAAAAAAGGCTTTTTTAATTTTATTTCTTTCGTGCATAGTTAAAAATATGTTTACATTCCGGGTTTTCCCAATTTAGTGGCTTTTAATTTACTTAGACTTTGAACTTCCTTACTAAGGGGATCTATACATATGAAAAGATATCCATAGTTCAAATTTAAAGTTTTTCATTTAGTCATTCATTAACATTTTTACTTTATATATAAAAATTCTAGAGTTTTTCTAAATTTAAAGATTTTTATCTTGATATTTGTAGTTATTCATAAACTTATTTTATAATGAAAAAAATTTAATTTACAGTTTTAAAAAAAAGAAGCTTATTCCAAATTTTTTTCTATATCCTTGATAAATTTTTAAGTTTGTTTTAATATTATCAAACTAAATTGTCAATCAAAATTTGTTGTAAAATATCCTCCAATAATCTTACTAATAATTACAAACGTGTGGGATTAAATTCTTAAACAGTTTACAATATACATAATTAAGATTTTATATTTTATAAAAGAATGTCAGTTACACATTCATATAAATATTTTAAATTCGTTATATTATACGCTTTTAGACTTTTAGCACAAAATTATTTAGTATAACGTTAGCTGAAATGTAAAAACACTAAAATTTTTTAAACAACAATGCAATAAAGTGGTTTATTAAAAAAATACCAAAAAGATTTTTAAACAAAAAAGAAATTAAATGTAGAGTACTAGGGGCGAGAAGTTTTTGTTTAAGTTTTGCTTTTGCAATACTTTATATAAATTTTTTTGTGGAACTTAAAAACTGAACTTTATGAACTTATTTTAACGCTAAAAAATTTTTGCAGATACTTAATTCATAACTTGTATTAGCCTCTTATATAATATAAATATTGACATATTGTATAATAGTTTTACAAACTTAAATCATAACATTAGTTTTCATAATTTGAAGTTTTGCATTCTCAACTGCAATTGCTCTTAATTAAGTCGAGGTTTTTGTTGAAGATATCAGGCACCAGTATGGCATTAGTTTAATAATAAGTGATTTTCTTGCAATATATAATTTATGACATTTTCGTCATTATTATAGCTAATCACATCCCATATATATTAAAAATTTTTCTAATCATTTTGTGTCTCTGTACGTTAATTAGTACTTGTGCAGGCACGTATGTATCTCTGTATTTAAATTGCATGTCAATGGCTTAATAAACTTGAAATAAATAAAAGACTAAGTGTGCAATTTTATGATTTTTTTAAGCGTAACTAATTTAAAGTCTTTTAATTGAGTGATTTTATGACTTTAAGGAAAAATGAAAAGAGTTGCTACTATCAAGATTAAATAAAAATTTAGAAACCTTGACAGGCAGCGAAAGCAGAAGCAAGTTAAATCTCTTTAAATAAAGAAAGTATTTGTTAAGTTCTGTAAAAATTTTAAGGCTACAGATTTAATTAACTGACATTCATTTTACGCTTATCCTAGTTAAGGAAAAACACTAGTTTTTTTATAATTACTTGGCAACCAAGAAAAAATTCTAGGAATTTTTTTTCGCAAGCCCAATTGTACATAAAGGTGTTTTTAAAAATTTTTATAGGCTTGTTCCATTTTTAAAATCAGTTTAAGCACCATATCTGGGAACTAAAAAATATTTATTTTATTTACAATCAAGCTGTTAGTGCCATTTCATTTTCATTTTCATAATTTAACTTGCAGTTTGGTTGAAATTTGATATAAAGTTTGCCGTATTTTTTTCTGTGTTGGCTTATTTACTGATTACTCTTCAAAAACTATTGAATCTAGAAATTAAAAAAAAATTTTGTAGTCTTTATTTTCTTAAAAAAAATTGTTGGGAATTTTTCATTAAATAAGCCAGAAACCCAATAGACAGAAAAACTTCGGCATACGCTGCGAATATCAAGCAGATGATATAAGAAACAAATTTCCAGATAATTCAAGTATACGCCAGATCCTACTTTGCCATTTGCCTTGGAGTTATCTGTTTAAACCTCGGTATCATAACATTTCACGGGACTACCTTTCGCCATTTATTCCTGGAAGGTACAGAAACACTAAACTCACTATGAAATTTTTGTTGGCCAAAAGACCATTTCAATGCCTTTGTGATATTGTGGACAAAAATATGGTCTCTGCTCTGAAAGAGTTAATCTCTAATTTCATTTTTTAAATGAAAAACATTTTTACCAACGCCTTTATGGAATCGCCTACATGTAATTTTTTTCAGAAAAAATTATTTTAAGTAAAGTTAAGCCATTTTTTTACTAATAAAAATTAGGAAAAAAAATTTTGAAATAAATTATTTAATATTTTTTATAGACATTTTATTTTTTGTATAATCAGATCAGCTTTAATATTGACATTATTCAACAATGACATTACTTTTACACAAACTCTGTAAAAATATTGATCAGCCATACCTGAAACTCTTAATGGGTTTTATATTATGCATAAATGACTACTAATTTTAAAAAATAGCTACAAAAGACGTGGGTTCCCATTAAACAGGTTTCCAGGCAATTCGGTCTTCTGGGTTTCTTTACTAATTTCAGAAACCAAGTTTCGAGATGCCCTTCCCCTGGTCTCTCCATCTCTACTTCCTTTGTTGAGCGTCTTTTATTGATTCTTATGACGTTAAATACTAAACAAAAACGGATTTTTATACCCCTAACTATGTTCATGTCGACCAACCGCTTGCTTATACAGCTATCAGTTCATACATCACCAGTATTTTCCGTCAGCACAGATTGGTCAAATGGTGGTCTTCAAGTACTTTCTCGTCCACGTTTGCAAGTAAGGTATTTTTGTTTTATTCTATTCACTAGCTCTATAGAAGCCAGCAGTTTTCTTTTTTACCTTAAAGCTTTCGTTGTTTGTTTTGTTTATGCCAGTGGCAAAGCATAAAAAATTGTTATTTCAAAAGTGTAGTTTAAAGTTTTCACAGTTTGTCTAAATCTACTAAATACCTTCTGCCTTGAAACCATCAATTTGGATTTATTTTCATTTATTGCCAGTCTCACTTTGGCATATTTTGTTTCGACTATATGTCAAAATATCTAATTTTGTTATTATGCATATGTGTGTTATATGTAATTACCCTGTATTCTATTTTTTATTGTTTAAGTGTTGTGGCGTGTCTTCGTGCCATCCCAACTAAAACTTCAGCACGTACATATATAAATATGCGCGTGTTAGTAAATGAGTTATGCAGCATAATTATTACAAAAAATATATGATGAATTTTAACACAAATTTATTATTCATTCGAAATAGCTGCTCTTGACAACGGTTCATAACTTGTACGTATATACATCAGTCAGTTAAAATATATGCATGACAACTGCAACCGAAACAAAAGCAAATATATCTTTATGTAAAACGAATGACTGATTATGATAATTCAAATTTGATAAACGCTTATTCGTTGCACGAAAGCGTAAATTTGTTCACATTAGTTCTTGGTACTTTCAGATAAAACTTTATTGTCCACTAAAGTATTTATTTGTCATGTTTATAAAGGTATGTATGTGGGTTTGTGTTTTATGTAGGAAAACTTGCATTAACGTTATTTTCATACGTTCTTTGTTTTCTTATGAGGCTTTGATATCAGGTAGCAATGTCATGGTTACTATTGTTAAACTTGTTTGTTGCTGCGATTTTATGGTTTTTTGTTATTGTTGAACAATCCCACAATGTAATAAATTTCGACACGTAAATTGTAACAATATGTGGCTTTGGTTTGCAAAAATGTAATTGTAAAAAAGAAGTTATTAACACCTGGATGATTCATCAACTTGAATGGTTATTGGTTAACAATTTTATTAGTTATTTATAACAGATTCAATTAAATGTTTTAATGGAAAAGATATTAAGAATCTATCATTTTAGAAATTTCGGTACATTGCAATAGTGTAATTAAGAAAAAAAGTATTAAACTAATCTTTTAAAATAAGTTTCTCGATGTATTTTAAAGGCGTTTTGTATTTAGAAGACATTGCAAAACCATCTTTCTCGTGGCTTTTCTCATATATATTAAATTTTTTTATTGTTATTAGTTTTAATTTTGAACTCAAAATTATGAACAAAAACAATTCTTGGAATTCTATTAGGTTTTTTTGTCATATGGATTTAAGTTTTTTAAAATATAATATGATTTGAAAATAACATTTTGCTTTCGAAAAAATTTTAAGAAAAAATAATATTTATTTTTCTTTAAACTTAACAAAATTTATTTCTTTTGTTTTGTTTTTGCGCTCTTCGATGCTTCAAAAAACGATACGTTCCTCTGTTAATCATAATTTTTTTTTTTAAATGGTTTAAAAAAATATTTAAAAAAAGTTTATTACAATCCGTTGCAGATATATTTTTGCTATTAACCCGGCATACGAAATTCTGTCTTAAACTTCTTTTTTATTATTTCATTTTTATATTGTCTTTTGCCGTACTTGGCTTATAAAATTTAACTTGATAAAGATTTAGCTGCTTAGAAGTTCTTATAGCAGTTATTTAAAAAACACATACATTTTTATGCAGATAAAAAATGAGAATGTTTATGGATTTGAAATGTATTGAAATAACTTTTTACATTTATATTTATTACGAGTAAGACTTATTGCATGACAGCATAAATTATGTGAAAATATTTTATGTAACTTTTCTTATTAAGACATTATTGTTGAAAAGACTAGACTGTGTAAGCAAAATAAACCCCTTGACATATGAAAAAAAAAAACAAGTACATGACAGTTTGCCACTAATCTTAAAATTTTATTTTTCACTTGCTTTTTATTTAAAGTTATATTAACCGTCTTAGTATTGTTATATCCTCCAGCACCTCATACACAGGTATTCCACACTGTGTACATGATTTATGTACGTTATTGGTTACAAAAGAATATTGTTTTAATTTTAAGGTGCTAACGAAATTAAATTTGAAATAAATATAACTTCTTTTAAAGTCCCGTTGTGTTCTAACTGTATGAATTCCAAATAAAGCAACTTTTTTAATGGATAATAAAAATTAAAACATTTAAGTTTAATGTAGTTTTTAACAATCCTTTATATATTTTTATAGGCACTTCAGTACGTATACTTAATAAGTAAACAGAAGCAGACATTCATTCTATATCACGTATACGCACTGAAGTGCGTATAAATTCTTACCAGTTCTTTAAAGGAAATTTGTTATTACTTTTTTTATAAATAAAATATTATAATAAAATTAATTAACACTAGGTAATTAGTTAAATCAGATTCCGATATAAGGCGTTGCTTAGATTTACAAAAATTTATTGCAATTCGGACCCAACTTTGTTCGAAAGTGCTTCAAAATTAAACAAAACTAATCCCCACTAGGGAAAAAGTCAATATCAGTTACATGTATATTGATCTTAACAAATTCATTTTTTAAGTTTATGTTCGGGTACTACCGGTAGTTCTTATCCTATGGTCCAAAGAATTTTTACTGAAATGAGATAACTGTTTCTGATGCCCGCATATCAAATTTTGTGCCAAAAGAAGAAATTTATCTACTAAAATATATAGATAATATAAACATCGAATACATTTGAAATGTTTTTAGTAGTCTGATCAAATCCCTTAAACGTTTGGACCTTACTTAATCCCAGAATAAGGATCCAAATTCTGTTGGGTTGTAGGGAAAAAGATTCCCAAAGATATTTGCAATTATCCATTAAAAGTAGAACAACCTCCAAAGAGCATCAGCTTAGTGAAAAAATATAAAAATGATGTAAAACAAAAGAGAAAATATTGCGCAATCACCAAGATCTGCGAAAATCTACTTATTTCATAGCCATATTTGACGAATCCTAATAAAATCTCTAGCCTAGAAAGTCTGTTATGGAAGCACTCTTCCAGCTACTTCCGTATTAGCTGCATTAAGATTATCTGGAATATCAATTTCCTTCTCATATTCCCAAGGCCTAAAAGGGTCTGCAGTATTCCAATTTCATTTACTGGTTACAGTTAAGAGCCACATTGTTCAACTGTTGATCTCAAATTAAAGCAGACTGGTACTTTTCTATGTTGGCCAGTCTTAGAAGTCTACAGATCCCACAGACAGTATTTTTATCCAATTAAAATAAAAATTCAGTGATGGGAACGTAACAATGCTCTGACTTATGAAAGAACCTAACACATTCTGTTGCTATATCCCTCCTGAAAGACTGTTAATCTGAATTTTTATATGGCATTTGAATTTCCATATTCCAAACAAAACACCACTGGCAGAGCTTATATCGATTAAAAATTTTTTGGTGGAAGCTGCACCCCCTCCCCCCCCCCCCCCCCCACACAGTTTCTTAAATCATTTTTAGTCCACACTATCCGAAAACACTCTTAAGGTTGTCTCTCATACGTTATTATTTTGCTAGTTAAATTAAATTTGAAAAAGAATTGAATTAAAGTCAATTACATTTTCTGGATGATTATTTTAAAAAATATATTTTTGTTGTTATTCACATGACTTTAAAAGCATTTAAATGATTGTTAAATACTTTTTAATTTTTACATAAATGGACAAGAAACAACAAATTAAAAAGCCTTAAATGACAACTGAATATTCTTCAATGCTTACACAAATGAACGAGATAAAATGCAAAACGAATGTTAGTCATTCAAATCTTAAATATTTTTAATAGATAGAATAAGATTTGGCACAATTTAGACAGGAACATGTTATTTTATCCAATTTTTGTTAAAGTTAAACAAAAATAACCAATTATATCGTTACTCTAATATAGAAAAGCTCTAAAATATGTCTTTTAATTCAAGTTTTTTCGCTTACTATGGTATCTGTAATATTTACTGAAGTAAACGAAATGTTGACTTATAACAAAAATACGAGCTAAGTCCTTCCAATATTAAGGTAACGATGTGTAGTAAGTGTGTCTATCTTTTCCAAAAAATAAACAAATATATTTGCCAAGATTTTATTATTTTTAAAGGCTTTGGAATTTAACAAAATGCTGTCCTTTATTTCTTTTTATAATAATGTCTACAAAAATAATAAAAATTCTTGTTTAAAATTAAAATTAAACATGCGTATGTACGTGTGGCTGTGCAATGTATATAATAAATTCTCATTACAAACTGTATGCCATAAATTAAATTTATTTTACCTTAGTCCCATCCTGTAGAAAGAAATATATCAAATAAATGATGTTTGTTATAATTAAGAAAATAATAAAACTAAAAACATCAAGAAATTACTTAATTAATGCACGACACTAAGTACAACGTGCGTATACTTAATATCAGTTTTTACAGAATAAAGCTTATACGTCATTTGTATAGAATCCCTACTAAAGCAATACACATATACACACACTTAGGCATTTATACAGTTTTCTCTTTAATTAAAGAAAACACAACAGCACTAGCAACAACAATGCAACAATATTTTTATCACTTTAAATGAAAGCTGCTGAAGGCAACAACGAAAAAAGACAACAAAGCAGGCACACAGACTGAACTAATAAATATTATTCATGTGACCTTTAGTAATTAAGTAATTTTTTTAATAACGTTATAATAAACAGAATACCCTAAGAAAACACTACTACTTACTTTATGTAAGTATATATGTTTGTGTGAAATTTATCATACAAGTTAATACCCCCACATTTATGCATACGTACACGTACACTTTCAGACAAATTTCAATGTTTAAATTTGCAATCTTTTTTAAAAAATATTTTTTAAATATGCTCTTTATTTCTTTGTTTTCTTTTTCCTCTCTTTAAGAATTTAGTTTACATTATCTGAAGTGAGAATGTATAACTAGTACATATTTAGTTTGTTTCTAAATCTCTTTAAATGTTGCATATTGCAAAGAGTTGCCATACTTTGAGCTTTTTGTTCAAATTATTTTAGGAGGCTCCGGCTTATTTTATTATTTTAAAGAAAACTATTTAATTAAAAGAAAACAATTAGAGAAGTCTTAAAATTTTAAAAATAGTGCTATGCTAATGAAACGCCACATTTTTTGCAAAATGCTTAACTTTTTGTTATTTTTAAAATTTATTACAGTAAAGAATAAAAAAAATTTTACCTCTTTATAAAGTCTTTAGGTTATACGCGAACTGCATTGCTAGCATGCAATTTTTCATATGGAAAATAAAATATGGTTGGTAAGTTCAAAAATATTTTATATCAACTTTTTTATTTATTTTTTTTTTATTTTTTTTTTTTTTTTGCCAAATAAAGTAAATATATTTTTATATTCTTTCCATGAAATATTAATTATTTCATATTTTTTATTAAACTTAATAATAAAAAAAAGATTTTTGTTGTTCTTGTTTTATTTTAAAATAAAAGTTCTTTCCATTAAAAATTTTTCTTTCTCAGATTTTTTATTATTGAATCTTCGCTTTGGCGAACTAACAATAAGTATTAAAATCATAAATCTAAAGAATTTAATTTAATTCAGCCAGTGCCAGACTAAAATTTAAGTTTTCAAATTCAAGTATAAAACATTTTCAAAGGTTTTATCTAAGTGCCACAGTATCCCTTCTCTTCAAACGACTGTTTCGTGCATGCTGTAAGATGTTTCGAGCAAGCGGATTTGGATGTGTTTCCAGCTTATTTAAATACTTGTCCACATAGTTTAGGACTTTACATTAAACAAGTTGAACTTGTAAGTCCTTGTGGATGTTGCTGTTTTTAACATACCAAGGAGCACCAGTTATCATTCTTAGTATTTGTTTTGACGGCGTTGAATATTGGAGGCAGAAGCAGTGCCCCATAATTGTATACCGTAGCACTAAATTGGATGTAGTACAGAGTTTCTACCAATAAGCCAGTGGATTTTGGCCGCTTTTAGTTTCATTTGTGTTAACTTCGCATCTATATGTGACTACCACGTGAGGCGGCGGTCTAAGTGAATGCCATGATATTTTGTCTCTATTCGTTGCGGCACCGTTGAATTGTAAATAAGAATTGGGGGGCACGTTTCCTTGCGTAAAGTAGAAGTAGCGTGAGTGCATTTTTTTCATTTATTTTAATACCCTATAATTTTGTCAATTTTTCTACCTGGGCTACGTGTTGTTGCAGGTGGCTCGAAGCCCCTTTGGGGTCTTTATCATCAGCAAATGTAGACGGGTGCGTAAAACTGTTGGTTGGCATATCAGCTGTGTAAATCAGATACAGAATTAGACCTATTATACTCCCTTGAGGTACACCAGCCCCTATTATTTGAGAACAACTTAATTGGTATCTCTCTTTGATCATGGATTGTCGGCCAGTTATGTAGCTCTCCAAAAGGTTGAATATATTCACCAGTAAGTTTAGCTTTAGTTTGCTCAACAGGCCTTCATGCCAAACCTAACCAAAGGCTTAAGAGACATCAATAAAGAGCTCGGAGCAGTACTTCTTTTCTTTGAAGGATTTTCTTATAACCTGTACCAATCTGTGGGCTTGTTAGATGGTATTATGTTGACTCTGAAAGCCAAATTGGTGATCTGGAATACAATGATTGTCATTCAAGATCAAGGTCACCTTGTTTTTAAGCAATTTCTCGAACAGTTTAGACATAGTTGGCAATAGACTGATAGGCCTATAAGACTCCACCCTTAAAGGGTCTTTTCCAGAATTAGATATCATCTTTATCAAGGCAACTTTCCGTACTGGCGGGGAACATTTTGAGTCGTAATATGGCGTTAAAAATAAATATAGTCGAAGCCAGGTGCTTTTTTAGCATAAAAATAAAATTTATTTTTTGCAAAAAAAAAAGCTGAAAAACAAAAATTTTATGTAACAAAAAAACCAGTTTTATATGTTTATATGAATATTTATAGGTAAATATCAGTTTTGAAAATAAACCAAAACAGAAAATATTATATAAAATGTTTTTTAAATTCTTTCCATTTATCCGATTTGTTTGGTTTTCTTTCAACGTTTTAAGCTATTTAACTCCGCTTTTTGGAAAAAATCGAGTAGTCCAACACTAAAACTGTTATCATTAAACATCGAAATCTTTCAGTTTTTAATTAATTTTTAATTCAAATTTTTCTCAAAATTTAGTTTTATGCTTAAAACAAGATGAAGTAAAACCTGATCCAATATACACTACCACTATTGTGTTTTCTTTAAAAAAATTATTTTCAAAGAAAACTAGGCCCTATATCGATCCTTTAGGGCTTTTTAGTAAAGTAAAGGGAAGTAAAACTTTAGCATTCATTAATTCCAAGCTTTTTTAAATAATGTAAAATTCGAATACTTTAAATACCTTTCCTGATCCATATTTCTTAAAGAAATTTCAAAAATGCCTTTTTCTATAATGAAACAAATATTTTGTTGCTTAGAAATTTCTTTAGAATAAAAATATTTTTAATTCATGGATTAAAAAATTTTTAATATTTATAAAATTATTTAATTAAAAAATATTAATGAAATTTCACAAAAAACTAGTTTTTTTTAATTTCAGTCTTTTTCAGAATGATAAACGAAAAATATAAAGAAATGTTTTTCCAAAGGCATAAATTTTAT